>CAUYON010016781.1:0-48036 GCA_963573935.1 Arctocebus calabarensis
TATGAATTGAGCTGCAATGAATAATCTGGTGCAAATATCTTTATTATCAAGTGATTTTTGGTCCTTTGGATATACACCTAGAAGAGGAATTGCAGAATCAAACAGTAGGTCTACATTTAGATCCTTGAGTATTCTCCAAACTTCCTTCCAAAAGGAACGTACTAGCTTGCATTCCCACCAGCAGTGCAGAAGTGTTCCCTTTTCTCCACATCCACACCAACATCTGTAGTTTTGGGATTTTGTGATGTGGGCTACTCTTTCTGGAGTTAGATGGTATCTCATAGTAGTTTTGGTTTGCATTTCTCTGATGATTAAAGATGATGAGCATTTTTTCACGTGTCTGTAAACCATGTGCCTGTCTTCTTCAGAGAAACTTCTGTTCATGTCTCTTGGCCACAATGAAATGGGATCACTTGTATTTTTCCTAGTAATAAGTTTGAGTTCTCTGTGGATTCTGGTTATTAGACCTTTGTTGGAAATACAACTTGCAAAAATCCTCTCTCATTCTGAGGGCTATTTGCTTTACTTAGTGTGTTCTTGGCAGTGCAGAAGCTTTTTAATTTGATCAGATCCCAGTAGTGTATTTTGGATGTTGCTTCAATTGCTTGGGGTGTCCTCCTCATAAAGTATTCTACCAGGCCAATTTTTTCAAGCGTTTCCCCTGCACTTTCTCTAAGAATTTTTATAGTTTCATGTCTTAAGTTTAAGTCCTTTAATGAGTGAGAGTCTATTTTTGTTAGAGGAGAAAGGTGTGGGTCCAGTTTCAGTGTTTTTAACAGGTCGCCAGCCTTTCACTCAGCACCATTTATTGAATGGAAAATCTTCCCCCAATTTATATATATAGATATATATTGTTTGTTTGTTTGTTTTTTTTTATCCATTGTCCTTGCTTGTAGTGATTCCTCGGTGCCAGTTGCCTCCCAAGTAGCTGGGATTACAGGCGCCCGCCACAATGCCCGGCGGTGTTCTTTCCTGGTGGTAGAGACCGGGTCTTTTACTCTGGCTCACTCATGCTTATGCTGGTCTTGAACTCTGTGAGCACTGGGAAATCCACCCACCTCGGCCTCCCACAGCGCTGGGACTACAGGTGTGAGCCACCATACCCAGCCCCCCAATTTATATTTTTAATAGGCTTATCAAAAATCAAATGATAAGTGTCTGGGTTCACCTCTAGGTCTTCAATTCTGTTCCATACATCTACCTCTCTTATTTTTGTGCCAGTAGTACCGTGCTGTTTTGATCACTATCAATTTAAGTATAGTCTGAAGTCTGGAAGCATGATTCCTCCTGATTTGTTTTTATTTCTGAGTAATGTCTTGGCTATTCGAGGTTTTTTTCTGTTTCCATATAAAATGAAGTACTAATTTTTCCAGGGGTTTTCCAGGTATACAATTGATCATCTGCGAAGAGTGACAGTTTGATCTCCTCTGATCCCTATTTGGATTCCCTTGATTGCCTTCTCTTGCCTGATTGCAATGTCTAAGACTTCCATTACAATGTTAAAAAGCAGTGAAGACAGAGGGCATCCTTGCCTGGTTCCTAATCTGAGTGGAAATTATTTCAATTTTACTCCATTCAATACAATATTGGCTGTGGGTTTGCTTTAGATGGCCTCTATCCGTTTAAGAAATGTTCCTTCTATACCTATTTTCTTAAGCGTTCTGATCAAGAAAGGATGCTGGATATTGTTAAAAGCTTTTTCTGCATCAATTGAGAGAATCATATGGTCTTTGCTTTTTAATTTGTTTATGCAATGTGTTATATTTATGGATTTACGTATATTGAACCATCCTTGGGACCCTGGGATGAAACCCACCTGGTCATGGTGTATAACTTGTTTGATGTGTTGTTGGATTCTATTTGCTAGGATCTTTTTTTTTTTTTTTTTGAGATAAGAGCTTCAAGCTGTCACCCTAAATAGAGTGCTGTGGCATCACAGCTCACAGCAACCTCCAATTCCTGGGCTCAAGCGAGTCTCCTGCCTCTGCCTCCCAAGTAGTTGGGGCTACAGGCGCCTGCCACAACGCCCGGCCATTTTTTGGTTGCAGCCGTCATTGTTATTTGGCGGGCCTAGGCTGGATTCGAACCCGCCAGCTCAGGTGTACGTGGCTGGCGTCTTAGCCCGTTGAGCCACAGGCACCAAGCCTATTTGCTAGGATCTTATTGAATATTTTTGCATCAATATTCATTAGAGATATTGGTCTATAATTTTCTTTTCTCATAGGGTCTTTTCCTGGTTTGGGTATCAGGGTGATATTTGCTTCATAGAATGTGTTGGGAAGTATTCCTTCTTTTTCTATGTTTTGGAAACGGTTAAGTAATATAGGTATTAATTCCTTTTTAAAGGTTTGGTAGAATTCTGTTGTGAAGCCATCTGGTCCCGGGCTTTTCTTTTTGGGGAGATTTCTTATAGTTGATGCTATTTCAGAACTTGTTGTAGGTTTGTTCAACATATCTACTTATTTCTGGCTAAGTCTAGGAGGGTGGCATGTTTCCAAGTATTGATCTATTTCCTTCAGATTTTCATACTTCTGAGAATAGAGTTTTATGTAGTATTCATTAAGGATTTGTTAAATTTCTGAGAGGCCTGTTGTTATTTGACCTTTATCATTTCTGATTGATGAAATTAGGGATTTTACTCTTCTACTTCTGGTTAGGTTAGCCAAAGGTCATGTTATTGACCTTTTCAAAAAAACAACTCTTTGATTGGTTGATCTGTTGTATGATTCTTTTCTTTTCAATTTCATTTAGTTCTGCTCTAATTTTAGTTATTTCTTTTCTTCTGCTGGGTTTAGGTTTGGAAAGTTCTTCCTCTTCCAGTTGCTTGAGATGTTATTTGACATAATTTTAGACTGTTAGAAAAGTGTCAAGACCACATAAAGGTGCCAGGCATGGCGGCTCTCACCTGTAATCCTAGCACTCTGGGAGGCCAAGGTAGGAGGCTCCCTTGAGCCCAGGAGTTCCACACCAGCCTGAGCAAGAGCAAGACGCCATCTCTACTAAAAATAGGAGAGTTAGTCAGGCCTTGTGGCTGGCTGGTGCTTGTAGTCCTAGCTACTTAGAGTCTGAGGCAGAAGGATCACTTGAGCCCAGGAGTTTGAGGTTGCTGTGAGCTGTGACATTATGGCACTCTAGCCTGGGTGACAGAGTGAGACTCTATCTAAAACAAAAAGGAACCACACACAAAGAATTCCCAAAGTCCATTCAGAGCTTCCAAATATTACACCTTTACTTTGCTTCCCGTCTCTGTCGCTAACATGTGCACATACACACACAGTGGTAATGAATAAACGTGTCTGTTTGTCCATCTCTCTGGCTTCTTTGAAGGAGGAGTGGGACAAGGGAGAGCTGCAGTTTTATCTGGTTTCTTTGAGTTGTGGGATGATTAGCCTTTCCCCCTAAATGCTACAGTGTGTGTATTTCCTAAAAACAAAGAATTATTTTCTGGGCAGTGCCTGTGGCTCAAGGAGTAGGGCACCGGCCCCATATACCAGGGTGGTGGGTTCAAGCCTGGCCCCAGCCAAAACTGGAAAAAAAAAAAAAAGAATTATTTTCTATAATCACAATACAACTGTTAAAATCAAAATATTAACACTGACACAAAACTGTGATCTCATCAACAGCCTTTGTTCAGAGTTTGCCAGTACGGTTGACCCTCTCAACAGTGGATTTAAACCACATGATCCACTTACATGCAGGGTTTTTTTTGGAGATTTTCAATAATGAAAAAAAAAAAAAAACTGGCAGATGAATCATGTACCCTAAGGAATATAGAAAAAAATTTTGAAAAGTCGGGTATATGGCTCAGGCACCTGTGGCTCAACAGACTAAGGTGCCAGCCACGTCCCCCTGAGCTGGCAGGTTCGAATCCAGCCCAGGCCCACCAAACAACAATGACGGCTGCAACCAAAAAATGGCTGGGCGTGTGGCGGGTGCCTGTAGTCCCAGCTACTTGTGAGGCAGAGGCAGGAGACTCACTTGTGCCCAGGAGTTTGAGGTTGCTGTGAGCTGTGATGCCACAGTACTCTATCCAGGGGGACAGCTTGAGACTCTGTCTCAAAAAAAAAAAAAAAAGTCAGGTATATCATGAATACATGATAGTTACTATTTTAAATTGCACACGAACTTTATGGCCACCCTGTATATAGGTACTGGTCTATTTTATCATTTACTACCATAACACACACACAAATCTATTGATAAAAGTTAAAATGTATCATAACTTAACACGCACAAACATAGATCATTCATAGTGCCACTTGTTAACCAGAGAAACACAAATGAAAAGTTCCATGGGACTGAGAGGGGTGTAGGGTCTGCAGAACCAAGCAGGCTGTCTCTAGCTCCCGAAGGGAGGAGGGGAGGGTCTCCAGGTGTGAGGCAGGTGTCTGGGCCGACCACCTCGAGGTCATGGGAGGAGGAGGACTGGAAACCAGCCAGGGGTGGCTTCCATTCAGAGTGGACCCGAGGCACTGTGGCACTGTAGGAACTCACTACACAGCCCCTCACCATCTCAATTACTATGGCTTTGAACAAAGTTTTAAAATCAGGAAGTGTATGTCCCTCAACTTTGTTCTTTTGTAAGATCGTCTTGTTTCAGGTTCCCTTGCAATTGCATATGAAATTTTGGGATCAGCTTTTTTGTTTCCACAAATGGGCTACTGAGATTGTGATAGGGAACACCCTGAGTCTGCAGATGGCCTTATGGGTACTGTCATCTAGAACACATTAAGTCCTCCAATCCGTGAACACAGAATGTCCTTCCGTTCATTAGGTCTTTAAATTTTTTCAGCAATGTTCTGCAATTTGCAGTGTGCAGGTCCTGCCTCTCATTGGCTAACTCTGTTCGTAAGTGTTCTATTCTCTCTGACTTGGGATGCACATCTTCTGGTCCTGGAACACTGAATGTCTCTTTCTTAGGTCTCCTTCACCTTTTCCAGGCCTGCATGGTCATTTTCTGAGTGTGAACTTTGCATTAACTTTTGCACCATCTCTCAATGCTTCGCCTTTGCCAGACAGGCCTGTTAGGTTCCTGCTCACTCTTTGCTTGGGTACTTCACCCCTCTGGCCTGTCTTCAGTTACCAGGACTGTCACAACCTCCATTGACTTTCACCCTTGCTTTGAGAACCCACCTGTGTGAGCTAATGAAGCCTTCACTGCAGCTGCAGGAGGGGGCACCAGCCAGTCATCACCTTATAGAAGAGGGTGACAGGTGCAGAGGGGTCAGATATCTTGCCTGGGTCCACAGAAGCAGGGGGCAGAGACAGGGACAGACCCAGGTAGCCTGACCCTTGAGTCTGTTGCACCCTCCTGCAGTGACAACCCATCCCAAGTTGGGGTATGTTAGTTTAAACCTCATGAAATTGCTGATATCTCTCCTTTATTCACTTGCAAAAACATGGCCATTTTAAAAACCAGACACACACACACACGGCATTTCTAGGACTTGAAGTAGGTGCCGGAGAACAGCAGGTGGCATTTTCTGAGTCTAAGGTTTTGCTATGCTTGGTTTGCAAGTTCTCTCCATGGGTGCACTGGGATGTGCTGGCATCTTCCGAGCCAGACTGCAGTCTGTCATGAGATGAGGGAGCCCTGATTGAGACAACTCCCCTCTCCTAGGCCACAACACACCATCTAACTGGGTCCATGCAGAGGGACAGACTAAAGCTAAGCCCTGTTTCCCTCTGAAAGGGCCACATGGTCTTGCAGCAACTGTTCTGCTGCTCCTGGAACAAGGGCACGGGAAGACGGCCACCTGCTTGGTCTGTTTCAGGGCTGTTTGATTGAGAAGGTCCCATTACATAAGATGTGGTGGAAAGAAAAGACCTTGAACTTCCATTTCTTTGAACATTAAAAAGGGGGAAGGGAGGGTGGCTCCTGTGGCTCAGCGAGTAGGGCGCCGGCCCCATATACCGAGGGTTGCAGGCTCAGACTCGGCCTGGTGAACTGCAAAACAAACAAAAAAATGGCTGGGCGTTGTGCGGGCACCTGTGGGCTACTCAGGAGGCCGAAGCGAGAGAATCACCTAAGCCCAGGAGCTGGAGGTAGCTGTGAGCTGTGTGACACCACGGCACTCTACCAAGGGCGATAAAGTGAGGCTCTGTCTCTACAAAAAAAGAAAAAAAGGGGAAGAGGATTTCAGCTCTGGACCATGTTTTCTCTTAGGAACGAGAGTGGGAGGAGGGGCATATTTTCCAGACCCCACATTTTCCATTGCTGCCGGTGCTCCTGTGCAATCTTCTGCAATCTTGCGAGCCTCGCTGCATGGGGCCTGGCCTCTCACCCTTGAGGGAGGCAGAGAGGCAGTGGGTCAGCGTGGCTGCAGGCCACCGCTGCACGGCTCTCACTTGCTGAAAGCCTTTCTGGGGCAGGAGCCACCATCTGTCTGTGGAGCCAGGAGGAGCCTCTGAGGAGCAGTGGGGGGCAGTGGCGTAGCAGGGCAGGGACAGGGAGCACAGCCTCTCCTGGCCAGTCCTGGGTGGCTGCAAGCTCAAGCCTAGTGGGCTGAGAGGCAGCGGCCACGGGGGATTGTGTTCTCACAAGGGGACAACATCCTCCCTCCCTCCTCTTTCCTGGGGGAGGCGGCGTGAGTGGTCCATGTGATGACAGGACTCTGGCACCTACTTGTGCAAGTTCCCAGATGGCTGGACGCCAGTCTGTTTCTAAGGTGTAGGCCCTAGGGCCGTGCTCTCTCCTACCCCTTCCCAGGCTGGCAGGCACTTGTCCTGGGGGCTGTACATACTCCCTGGGCCATCCTGAGGTCAGAGCATGGATGGGTGGTACTACAAGTTCTTCAGGCCTCTGATCAGCTTTGTCAATAATAACGTTGATAAAGGCCAAGGGTCAAGCTTAACACCTTAGAGTCATCCTTGAATCCTCTCAGCCCACATCTGCCCTGCCAGCATATCCTTTCAGCTCCGGCTCCTTCAAAATATGTCCTAGGCACGAGGACATACAAAAGACCCACAGGACAGAAGAGTCCAGAAATGGGCCCAGCTTCTTATGGCCCTTCAGCTTAGCACAGAGGTACCCTGCAATTCAGTGGGGAAAGGTGGTGGTGGTTTTTAGTAGAAATGCTGCTGGAGCAATTGGTTATCCATTTAGAAAAAAATTAAGCTCACACCATACACACAAAATAATTGCAGGTAAGTCATAGAGCTGAATGTGAAAGGTAACAATAAAGCTATGGCAAAGACAAAATATCAGCAGAAACTTGGGAGGACAAAACTTTCTCCCACAGAATATTGAAAGCACAGTCTGTGAAAGAGATCGATAAATTGCACTAGATTTATTCTAAGAACTTATGTTCAAAAGACACCATTAAGAGAGGGGAAAGCTGCTGGCTGGGAGAAGTTATGTTCAACTCACATCCACAACACACGCATCTCTGGACCATATAAAGAGCTCCTAGAAAGAGGTAAGCAAAAGGCAAACCATTCAATTTTTAAAAATGAGCAAAAGGTTTCATTTCAAAGTCCTTTTTTCTTTCCAGCTGCTCAGTTGTGCCACCACCATTGTTAAATGCTCTGTTCTCTTCTCACCAAACTGATGTACCTCCAGCTGCAAACTTCAAGCCAGCTATGTCCAGCATGACAAGTTAAGCCAAAACTGTCCCTCCTTCTCCCCCTTTCTTTCTTTCTTTGAGATAAGGTCTCCCTCCGTTAGGTGGGCCAGAGTGCAGTGGTGTCATCACAGCTGGAGCCCCACCAGGGCTCAAGCAATCCTCCTGCCTCAGCCTCCTGAGTAGCTGGACTTTAGGTACTGCCACCATAGCTGGGTAATTTTTCTTTCTTTCTTTTCTTTTCCTTTTTTTTTTTTTTTTACTATCTTCACGCTCCCTTTTTTTTTTTTTTTTCAGTTTTTGGCTGGGGCTGGGTTTGAACCCGCCACCTCCAGCATATGGGGCCAGCACCCTACTTCTTTGAGCCACAGGCACCACTCTTTTTTTTTTTTTTTTTTTTTTTTTTAAATTAGGGACAGGGTCTCGTTCTTGCTCCAGCTGGTTTTGATCCAGACTGAGGTTTGGAGTACTTTGTATCTGTATGCATCATTATCAAAAATACATACGATGAGGCTGGGTGCGGTGGCTCACACCTGTAAGCCCAGCACTCTGGGAGGCTGAGACAGGTGGATCACTTGAGCTCAGGAGTTCAAGACTGGCCTGAGCAAGAGTGAGACCCTGTCTTTGAAAAATAGCTGGGCGTTGTGGTGTAATCCCAGCTCTAAGATTGTCTATTACAGCAGCTTTTGTAATCCCAGCTACTCTGGAGGCTGAGCTAAGAGAATTGCTTGAGCCCACGGAGTTTGAGGTTGTTGTGAGCTATGATGCCACGGCATTGTACACAAGGCGATTGAAATCGATCTAAAGAAGAAAAAAGCCATTTGGCAAACATAGAAGCCATCTAAGGGATACAACATAAGCATAATTAGGATTTACCTAAGAAAATTTAAAATAGATTAAATATTTGATATAATTCATCCTTGGATTCTTAGAATAAATCCCACCTAAAAAACAGACCAAAAAAATACCACCTAATTCTGACATATTTACTTTTGTATGCTGTTAGATTCTGTGCGTCAAAATTTTATGTAGGGTTTTTGTGTCCATGTTTAGAATGAGAGCTCCCCTGTAGTATTGTGTGTCGTTTGGTCAAGTTTTATCAGTATCATACACATTTCAGGGGAAAAATTTGGAAACTTTTTTTTTTCTGATTGGAAAAATAAGTAGCTCCAACTTGCTAATGAGACAGGGCCTGCCACAGGCTTCTCGATGTTGGCCTGACATGAGGTGACATCCCACTAAGAGCGGACCCCGGAGCTCAGCTAGCAAGGCTACAGAGCCAGATGGGGTCAGGTAGTCACGACAGCCTGGGGGAAATATACATAAGGCAGCCAGCATATCTCCTTGTTGAAGGTAGTTCTGAGATTGTCTATTACTGCAGCTTTTGGGGGGCCACACGTGGCCTTCTGGATCCTTAAGTGTGGCCTTTTGACTGAACAGAAATTTTACAGAACTGATCCTTTCAATAAAGCGATTTGTTCTGTAAAGTTTGAATTTAGTTGAAGGCCCCAGTTGAGGATAGAGAGGGCCAAATGTAAAAGGCCGCATTTTCCCACACTCTAGTATCTTTGAGACTGCTCTCTTCTGTAAAGTGAGACGCTCCAATTTCTCAAAAGTTTATGTGGATTATCTGGGACGAACAGCCTGATCCAAAGGGGTCATGTTCCTTCCTGCTTTGTCCTGTGTTGATTACACCTCCCCACTCCCCCTGCCCCCATGTTTGAATTTTCAGGAAAGTAACTCAACTTCTACACCCCATGGCCTCCACTCAACTTTGCTACTTCCGAAGCCTCCCGAGGCTCCTGCTGTCCTGGCCATGGTGCTTGTCTGGGTTAAGGGAGCTCAGGCCCTGCCCCCTTTGCTCTGAGGTCGCTGGGTGTGTGGCCTGCACATAATGGTGCTGGCCAGCTGATGCTGCTAGAGCCCTGCAAACAGGGAGCTATGTTAGGCCCCTAAGTAGGGGCCTAAGTAGCTAAGTAGGCCCTGCAGGGAGCACACCTTCCCTCTGAGTGCGCAGTCTGAGCAAAGGCCCTTATGTGACAGGGTTGCAGACTTAGGTGTGAAGGTCAAAGTTTCTGGGCTTCATTACAACGTACTCTACTTACACGTATATTTAAGTATTTCCCAAATGAAAAGTTAAAATGCTTTCCTTATTGGACAGGAAGTAGGGTGTCTTGGGGCAGAGGAGGGGTGGCAGGGTAGAAGCCCTCCTGAGTGCATGGCCTGCTAGTTGTCCAGAGGGCCACGACAGGGGCTGCACGTGATCCCACTGCCATCTGGGTTGAGCTGCTCCTTAGCCAGGGTGGCTCTCAACTCATTTGCCATGAACTTGGTAAAGCCCAACTTCTTTTGAGTCGTGCATCTTTTGGAGGTCAGGAAGCCTGAACTTGGCCAGGACAGGGCCTCAGTGACAGGTGCCTTGTTCTGCAGCTTGGTACAGATGGACACGATGAACCCTGGCCACAGTGCCCTGGGGCTTATCACAGGCACTGCTCACATCTGCCTGCTGCTCAGTGATTCACTGTCCTGAAGGGCTAGAACCCACTTGGACTTGAAAGGCATCTTTGCCACAAATCTTATCACAAGCTTGGTGACACAGATGGGGGCAGAGCCACGGCTTTAGAGAGCTGCTCACCAGAGTGGGAACTCATCCAGTTTTGCCATCTTCTGCCCCAGGTCAAAAATGTGAATCTTGCCCCTTTTTTCTCTTCCTTCCCCCGCATGTCTCGTCTCTCTCTCTCTCTCCCTTCTCTCCATCTCCTCTCTTCCCGCGTTTCTCTCTCTCTCACTCCTCCTCCTTAATGTTGCTCTGCAGCTCCCCCGCTAATAAAGACCTTTCATACAAAAAAATAAATAAAAATAAAATGTGAATCTTGGCATCAAGGACTACCTGGTGGAAGTCAGACTGGGTATGACTAATATTTTTTATTCTTTTAGAGACAGTCTCATTATGCCGCTCTCAGTAGAGTACCATAGCATCACAGCTCACAGCAACATCAAACTCTTGGGCTCAAGAGATTCTCTTGCATCAGCCTCCCACGTAGCTGGGACTATAGGCACCCGCCACAACGTCCAGTTGTTTTGTTGTAGTTGTCGTTGTTTGGCAGGCCTGGGCCAGGTTTAAACCCACCAGCCCCGGAGCCTGTGCCACTGAGCTACAGGACTCAGACAGGTTTTAAAGGTAGATCTACATTACAGGGCTGTGGTGTCTACTGGCATTAGTAGTTTAATGGATTGGCCATCGGCAATGCTATCATGTCTTCCTTGCCACTCACATTTTAAGAACACACTGTGCTCTTCAAGGAAATCTAGCAAACTCCTGACAGGCAGGGTGCAATGGCCTGTGATCCTAGCACTCTGGGAGGCCAACGTGGGAGGACTGCTTGAGCTGAGCTCCAGACCAGCCCGAGTTAGACCTCATCTCTGAAAACAGCCAGGAGTTGTGTGGGCGCCTGTAGTCGCAGCTGTTCAGGTGGAGGCAGGATGGCGGGAGCTAGGCTGATGCCACAGCTAGCACTCCACCCTGGGTGACAGTGAAACCCTATCTCAAAATACATAAATAACAAATAAAAAATGAAGCAACACAACCTCACAGGTAAGAAATATGTTTTTGAGTTTTACTTTGCCACCCTTGGTAAAGTGCTATGGCATCATAGCTGAAAGCAACCTCAAACTCTTGAGCTCAAGCTATCTATCCTCTTGCCTCCGTGTCTGAAGGGGCTGGGACTACAGTGCCCACCACCACACTCAGCGCTTTCTAGGGATGAGACCTTGCTCTTGCTCAGGCTGGTCTCCAACTCCTGAGCTCCGGCAATCCACCCACCTCCAGAGTGCTAGGATTACAGGTATGAGCCACTACACTCGGCCTAAGAAATGTGTATTAAAGGAGTTACATCCAAGCATTTATTAACTAGTAAAGGAGACCACAACATGCTCTGGATTACTCAGCAAGTAGATAACAAGAAACACTTTTTTTCTATATTAATTTTTCCTCACCTAGTATGTTTTAATTTCATTCCCCAAGTTTATTTATTTTTATTTTTTCTTGAGACAGAGTCTCTCTATGTCACCTTTGGTACAGTACTGAGGTCGTCACAGCTCACAGCAACCTTAAACTCTTGGGCTCAAGCAATTCTCTTGCCTCTGCTTCCCAAGTAGCTGGGACTACAGGCGCCCGCCACAATGCCCGGCGATTTTTGTTGCAGTTGTCATTGTTGTTTAGCTGGTCCAGGCCGAGATCGAACCTGTCATCCTTGGTGTATGTGGCTGGCGCCGTAACCACTGTACTTACGGGTGCCAAGCCTATTCCCTAAGCTTAAAGGTATGATTTCACTTATACTCTCAAAGTGATAGATGAATATTAATCTTTACTCTGAACACTGATGACTGGCAGGTTCATAAAGGAAAAGAAATTACAATAAAAAAATTTACACAAGAAATGTCACAACAAGAATACTGTATCACTACAAATTTTATTCACAAACTCATCTTTGTGGGGGTTTTTTTTGTTGTTTTTTAAAAAAATTTTCCATTATGAACTGGTTTGGTCAATCAACTACAACACTTCCTAGTAGACATGGTAAAAATGGCTCGGCTCAGAATCGCCCAGATCTTTCACGGTCTCGTGATCGCCTCCGGTCTCGTTCCCGGCCCCCACCACCCCCACCGCCGCCGCCACCACCACCACCACCACCACCACGACCACGATCTCTAGACCGAGAACGACGCTCCCGAGATCTGGACCTCGACCTATGCCTAAAACCAAGAAAAAGAAAGAAAGCTGTAGCATCAATACAAAACAAAACCACAATTACTAACACACTCAGATACTGCATTTTGTCAAACTGATGCCAATAAAAGAAAGAACTGTTGCCAATTAAACTGCAAGTCATCACTTGTGAGATATACCTTGATTTGAGATTTTTTTTTTTTTGAGACAGAATCTCACTTTGTCACCCTTGGTAAGAGTGTTGTGGCATCACAGCTCACAGCAGCCTCAAACTCCTGGGCTTAAGCGATTCTCTTGCCTCAGCCTCTGAAAGAGCGGGGACTACCACAACACCCAGCTATTTTTTGAGAAGAGGTCTTGCTCTGGCTGTTCTTGAACCTGTGAGCCCAGGCCATCCACCCGCCTCAGCCTCCCATGTGCTAGAATTACAGGTATGAGTCACCGTGCCCGGCCTTGATTTGAGATGTTCAAGTTTGAGGCAAAAAACCAAACATCTTAAAACTGAATAGGTATGGTATCTTCAAACTTCTATATCTTCTAGAACCAACTTAAATGACCACAGGGAATCCTGATGAAAAAATGAACTGAACATACACCAAACTCTCCCTCACCTGGAACCAGGCCCAGCCCACAGTTGCTCATTAACTGTGTCCACTAGGCTGATTTTTGGGATGGGGAGAGCAGGTTTGTTTTTCTCCCGTATTCTTGTTGACAGTAAAATAAAATCAGTGTATGTCACGGGAGAATTGTGCTACAATCAGAACTCGATCTAATTACCAAGCACAAACCACACTCTAATATCTTGATTTTCCCTGCTCTGACACGATTTAAATGCCCGACCAGATATACATGACCACTGTGCCCACTTCTGTCAGTGTTTTGAAGACACCACTAATCTGCCCTTAAATCAAAAGTCCCAGTGGGCATAGGCAGTATTTAAAGGAAGTTATGTTACCTGTCAGAGAGAAAAACTAATAAATATTCAATTTCTTCATTAACCTAATTCGTTCTAAGCAGTGCTTTTATTATAAAATAAAAAGAAATGATACTTCTGCCATTTTTGTTTTCCTAAGGGCAATAAAAGCCACCAGGCAAGACAACCGTTACCCTGGGTACTCACTTCTTGCGACGGCGCCCATACAGCTCCCGCCGCAGTTCTCTGGAAATGGGCTTTAAATGCATGAAGTTACAGAAGCCGCCTCGCGTGCACTCTCTGTGGGTCAAAAGCAGAGCTCATCACATCATGCACACAGGCCCCTGGACTGTGCTCAGCCACCATGGCGCCTGCATCCACTCGTCCCACACTCACCCCATTTCGTATTGACGACAGCAGGCTTCTCTGAAGTCTGTCACGGGTGACAGCTCGGCATGGATTGGCTGTCCATTAAACCAACGGTTATTCAAGTCAATCACAGCCTTTTCTGCATCCTCTTCACGGCGAAACTAGAAAGAGAAAATGAAAAGGTGCTTGGCACTCACACTTTAGCAACACGTGTCCAACTACTAACCCAGAGACACCAGGCACTCACTTGTATAATAGGGTGAAATAATGCTGCAGGACAATTAAAAAAAAAAAAAAAAAAAGCCAACCTCTTATATAGTTAGCTTATTCTCATTATAGTCCAAGATTATGCCATATGTTGCCTTCATTTTCAAATCCACTGGTTAAAGATGCAAATGTAATGATTGTATAGGCAAAGTCTTTAAAAAAAAAAAAAAAAAAAAAAGGAAAAAGAGAACGTATTAAAAAAACTAACTTCCCCAAGTCTAAACAGCTCCTGACCAACAACTATTAATACATTTTTCACTAAATGCTGATGACCATGGTATGCTGCCAGGACACACAAGCTGTCAGCCCAACTTTGGTACACTTGGCAGAGCTTGAGCCCCGGCCCCAGCCCTGTAGTGAGCCTGAGCACACGGGGTTCCAGGGCTACCAGCTCCTAGGACTCTGCTCTTATGTGCTTGCCTCCACTGCCGCACACAATACGTTGCCAGTGCTGTCTCGCTCCTACCTTGACATACACGTTTCCCACCAGGTGGTCTCCCAGGTTATCACAGACGTTCATCTCCTCAACTTCTCCATACTTCTCCTCCATTTCTGTAAAAACCTCCTGAAAAGAGATTGCAGTGGTGTAAGGTTAGTTACATATATTATGAGTGTAATTAAAAAAGAAAATGAAGGCTGGGCACAGTGGCTCATGCTTGGCACTCTGGGAGGCCAAGGTAGACAGATCACCTAAGCTCACAGAGTTCCAGACCAGACCGAACTAGACGGAGACCTGTCTCTAAAAATAGCCAGGCGTTGTGGCAGGTGCCTGCAGTCCCAGCTACTTGGGAGGCTGAGGCAAGAGAATCGCTTGAGCCCAAGAGTCTGAAGTTGCTATGAGCCATGATGCCACAGCATTCTACCAAGGTCGACAAAGTGAGACTCTGTCTCAAAAAAAAAGAAAAAAGAATGTAATTAAATAAAGCTCAAGTATTAAGTATGTGTTATTAGTGGAGAAAAATTTAAATTCCTTCCAAGAGGACACAGAAGGTCAATAGGTCTACCAGCTAGAGGACAATTTTTTTTCACAGCTTCTCAGAGACAAAGAGTTCTTACCTCAAAAAATTCATCATAGTGTTCCTGCATCTCAACATCGCTGACAGCACCTGGAAACAACAGAAATCTTGCTGGTTAGGACGGGCTGACGGAGAGTGAACTCTTGTGCTTAAACTCAAACTGCTACAACGACACACAAGAGATTATCTAGAGAAACCCGGCAGAGCCACTCTCCATAGCACACTGAGGCCGCTGCGTCTCACAGCTACTTGTTAATGGTGGCAACTGTGCCCAGATTTAAATGTCCCTATTGCATTCTCAATTCTGGTTATTAAAATATTAAAACCACAACCAGTTTTAATCAGCATCAAAAGGGCCACAAGTTTCAGAAAGTACGAGGCGAAAAAATTGAATCTAAAATTAAGAAACTTTTAAACAAAAATTTTTTCTTTTTAAGATTTAGAATAGAGGCCCCATAAGCATGTTGATTTGTTTCCCCTTTTACTATTTTAAAATAGAAATGGAAATTGGGGTAAGGGATTAAGAGTTTATGTTCCTAACTAGTTTCTTTTACAGATTGCCAGCCATAAAATGCTATAAAAAAATTCTTTCTGATGCGATTAAAACCCAAGCAACCATAAAAACTCAGTAGGATCATTACCAGGCACAATTATCATATTTTGGATGCACCCCCATAAGGAGAAAGTTACAATGCTTTGTTGAAGAAAGCATTCTTATCTTAAATTTCAAAACAATTTTTACCCACTTATTCTTCACAATTCACATGCACTAAGTGAAGACATCCATTATTTGGGTAGATTTTGCAAACTTATCTCTCTACCTAATTTTATGTTCAAACCTAGAATTTTCTAAACTCTGAGAATTCACAAAGCTGACGTGTCAATAAATTCATGTTCTAAACGGACAGATGGGGGCAAAGGCCCGACTGGCTTCAAGGGTAGGCCAGCTCAGTCTGAGACCTTCCACAGGCCACGTTCCTATGACCAGTCAGCTGACAAAGTTGGTTGCTTCATCTGGTGCAACCCAGCACAGGCATCTGACTTGAAGTTTGCTCAGAGCTTTATCATCTTTAAAGACAAAACCTAACTCATCTTCTGACTTTGAAAATGATTTAAGTCCACTTTCTAACCTAGCTGGGGCTATGTTGCTGTAATTTTTGAATTTCTAGGAATACAGTTGACCTTCAAACCCGAAATTTTCTGAGAGCCTGTAAATGGTACCACAGGATATCCTGATTTAAAAGCTAAAGGAGCATACCCTCCTCCTTAGCGTAGGAATCACGTTATAAACAGAAAAATTAGCCAAGAGGGGCCCTCTCAAAAGGGCAGAATTTTTAAAACTCATTTCCTTTCCCACATCAGAAAGAATGTGAGGAGGAAAAATACTATTTACATGTTCAAAGTATTAGTAGCTTTGAGAAAAGGTTTTGTGGTGGTTATTTTGAACAACCTGGTTATACCCATTCTGCTTAAAATTTTTTAATCAAACTGACTTGAAAGTGGAGACAAGAGCAATAAAAAATATTAACTACAAATTGATGAAAGTGACTCAAGCTATTTTAAATAAACTTGGAAAATAAACCAGTTTTCTTACAGAAATATTATTCTTAAACTGGGATTCACATTTAACTTTAATCCACACATATGAACCTTTTTTCTACATGTGAAAGGGTATGTTGTTAAAAAGAGCCAGTAATTTTAGGTAATTCATTTCTTCCTAAAATGAAGAATTAGAATTTCATTTAACTTTTACAATCTGGACCCCAGAATTGGAATATTTAGCAATAACTAAACTTTTATTTATAGTATACGCAAAGCAAGAGTATTGTGAATTATAAATAAAGACACAAAGGAAACTAATACAACATTCTATTGTCAATAAAGCACACACAGTCCCCGAGTAAACAATCAGGGTAAAGAATGATTAATTACTGTTACTTAGTCATCCACTTGTCATTCATTTTTATCCCAGGGAGGAGTGGTTAACAAAAATTATTTAATAAGTCAATATATAAACATTTCCCTCCACCCATTAATCTTATTAAAGACAAAAACAAAAATAAAAACAAACAAACAAACAAAAAAAAACAGGTATTTTAAACCAAGGGTCACCAAGTAAATCCTGCTACCATCAGATTCAGGGAAAGAAATCTCTGCTGCCAGGTCAGCATTAGCATGGAAAAGCATTCGGTGTCTCAGCAGGAAAATTTGCCAGAAATCCCCACCCCACACACAACGTACACCTCCCAACCTGGGGCCAGCTTGAGAGGGGTGGCCCCAGGATCATTCCTCCCAGTGCAGGTCACCCTATAAACTGAGGGGATATGAGTGAAGGGCAGACCCAATGTAAGCTTATGGCTGGCCAGAAGTATTTCCATTTTTATTGCCTTGAAATGTACTGGCCATGAGAACGACTTTGGTTTGGACTCCTTGATTTTAGTTAAGAGTCCAAGTGTTCAATTCAATTTATCCACAAATGACCAAATTCCAGTGATACCATAGCTGGATACTTTAAAAAAAATTAAATTTCACTTTTTTGAACTTTCCAACCATAGTAATCTGTATCTTGCTCTCTAAAAACTACAACTCAGTAAATATTCACAACTTAAATCTTATTTCCAGTACAGGAAGAAATTGGTAATGTCTACTGAATGCCCAGTTTAAATTTACTTCCCCACCAAATACCCTTCAACTTTCCAAATGTAGCAAACTCCAACTCCTACAGCTGGAGATCATATCTATGCAAAGTGCACTGAGTGTCTTTTCTATCAAGGACCCATCTGAACTGAGCACATCCACCCAGAGTGAATAACTGGCACAGGGCTGGTGAGTGAGAAAAACTCGGGTCAATGCAAGCTGCAGACTCTTACTTGGGAAACATGCTCAGAACAACGCTCTCACAGCTAAAGCATGACCTCCAAAATTGAGTGTAAGGGGGGAAAAAAGGACAATAAGAAATAAAATCTGAAAAATGACTTCAAAACATTTTTTTTTTTAAAGTTTCAGAAAGCGGAGGCCGAGGGGGGTGGATTCCTGAGCTGGCGCAAGACCCTGTCTCTAAAAAATAGCTGGGTGTTGTGGCGGGAGCCTGTAGTCCCAGCTACTCAGGAGGCTAAGACAAGTGAATTGCTTGAGTCCAAGAGTTTGAGGTTGCTGTGAGCTATGACGCCATGGCACTCTACTGAGGGTGACAAAGTGAGACTGTCTCAAAAAATAAAAAATAAATAAAGTGCCAGAAAGTGGGAAAAACATTCAAATGCTGTTGCTCTTACAGGGAAAAATGTAACTTGATGTTTAGGTCCAGTACATTCCCCCTAGGATGACGGTCTGAACAAAGAACAAGAGAGCGAAAACAGCACCAGACTGTTGCAAAGGGCACCCTTTCCAGTCCTTTTCCCTCAACACGTGGGCAGTTCAAATCGCCAACAGAGGTTTCCATGGGGTCAGTGGGACAAAAGCTTCTTGCCACCTCTAGTGAAAAGCGGTCCTTGACACTACCACGGCAGACCAGATGGAGTGGACACTGAGCTCTGACATGAAAGCCCAGGGAACCAGGGAAGGAACTTGTATGAACTTACAGCGCAAACCGTCAGCAGACTGGGAAGAGTTTTGAGGGTTACGGTAAATGTTCAAGAGGGCAATGGTCTGAAATACAAAACGCAACAACTTTATATTATGGAAAATTAAATGTAAACACTTAACCGGCTGCCTTTGGTGATCACTTCAGTCGAGATTCAGTGCTGAAAAAGAGCAAGTTATTTTCTTCAGAAGCAGAGATGTTTTCTCTTAGTTGATGGCTGTCTTGAAACACCCTAACACTGCAATGTAACAGAGATCTCATGATATACTAATACTGTATTTCTGTTTACAGAATATGAAGTCTCCATTTCAAAATTTCAGTTCAGGTAAAAGTGCAAAGAGCTTACCAGCCTACTACTGAAATTTTCTTAGACGTAACAGAAAACTTAATGAACTGAGAAAGAAAAGTACCTATATCAAACGATAAAAAAAATTACTGTATTAGAGAAATACAATAATTACATATCATGAAATCTCTACTTCCTAGAGAAAAAATTATAATGGTGAAATAAAACCCACACTTATTGGGCAACTTACCTTATTGATTCCTTAATATTCCTAAGATTTTTAATTTTACAGAAAGAACTTAACAAAGGCCAGGGGTTCAGTCACTGTAAAAACCAATGATCGGCCAATAATGTTAAAACCCATTTCACATGGACAGGCCACTCTCATGACAAAGGTCAATGAATGGAAGCGGCCAAGCCAGAAACCGTCCCTAGAAAAGAAAGCCTCCTGAACGTGGCCAAGTATCAAGTTCTTGCTGTGTGCGCCAAGGAGTTCCAGCACCTTGTCCTGTTTGCAACAGCTCTATGTCAGCAGCTCAGAAGCCAACATTATTTGTCTCAATTAAGAGTGGGCTCTTTAACACCATTGTTTTAAAAAAATTTCTCCAACTGTGGGACTTACAGTGTGAGCCGTCAGCCGTCTGTGCACTGTTTTGGGGATTACGATAGATGTTTTGAATCAAGATGGTCTGCGGGGAAAAAAAAATAAAAAGGGGAATTCTACTGGCTGCTGTGCATATATTAGACAATTGCAAAGAGACAATTTGTTTGCAAATGGCTAAACGTTCGTTTTTCCCGCAAGTCAGACACTTGTCTTCTGAAGAGTACACCAAAACCATCATATTATGAAAACAGAGTTTGAGCAGTGACTTGGGTCAAGTCAGCCAGCAACCAAGAAGAAATTGTAATTGTTTTAAGTAGTCCCACGTTATTAAAGTGTTTGAATACAAAATAAATAATAGAACACTAACATGTTCTTGTACTTCAAGCTATCAGACACTAATATGTAGAAAAATTCACATTAAATCATATTCCCCACACAAAATAATTTTTTGAAACCAAATGCATAACTCAACTGTATGCAGTACATCAAGTTCTCTGGTCTTAGCAAAACAGGCACACCAAACAGGTTTCTTAACTGTCATGGATACCTGACTCTTATTTACACTTTCTTGGTGGGATCTCTGTTTACATAATACAATAGCTTAAAACATTTGCTCTTTTCCGATCCTTCTTTTAAGGAAAAGATCCTTTTAGCCCTTGTGCTTTAAACTGGATCAGGCAGACTTGAAACCTTACACTGTACCGTTCTTCTTAAAATCAAGTTGTCTGAAAAAACAAACCATGTTTAAGTTAGTAGGCTAATATATTACATGAATCTTAATGTCCACATCACTGTAAGAAGCTTACAAAGAAACCCACCCTGAGTTATGCTAAAGATTTACAAGCTAAATCAATAATTGTACAAGAAAAAATAAATGTTCAGTCTAAACAGTATGTATATAAAGCAGTTTTGTAAGTGGTTTTACAAAAGCAGCTGTTTAATTGGGAGTGCTGTATGAGCGGAGCTCCCTACGGGTCTGTGGCTGGGAAACCTACCTGGCAGGAATGTCCAGCACCCAGGTTACACACACTTAACCACTTGGACTCAAACAGGTCCAGGACCCTCTCCAAGCCTCAGGTCCTTCCTCAAACTGACTTTACTCAGTTTCCAAAAGGGACACTGCAGCATGAAAACTCTGATGCAAAGTTCAACTGAGCTCTAACTGTCAACAGTAAAATTCACTGTGGGTCTCACTCAAGTAATGTGGCGGTGGCTGTTTAATGAAGGAAACTTCATTTAAAAGGACTAAACAGTTCCAATAACATAGGTGGCTAGGATTACCCAAAACCAACCAAAGATACCTAACTAGTAAATCATCTTAATCAGATTAAGATGCTTAAGTTAATATACCACTAACCCCTTAAACTCTAATGCAATCATCATCACCATGCTGTTTGTTCCACAGTACCCCAATTAACTTCACATTTAGTATTTTGAGGTAGTCCACCATTCAGAAAAAAAAGAAATCAAGTGTCTCTGGCTAGCTTAAAAAAACTTTTATAAAGGACTGGGTGGACACACACTTATGGAGCATGGTGACTGTATCTTCTATGGCCAGTGCGTTAGCTGAGGAGATTTAGTTCATAATTACTTTTTTTTTGAGACAGAGTCTCACTTTATCACCCTTGCTACAGTTCCATGGCATCATGGCTCACAGGCAGCTTCAAATTCTTAGGCTCAAGCTATCCTCTCGCCTTAGCCTCCCAAGTAACTGGGACTACAGACGCCTGTCACAATGCCGGGCTTTTTTTAGAGTCAGGGTCTCACTCTTGCTCAGACTGGTCTCCAACTCCTGAGCTCAAATGATCACCTGCCTTGCCTCCCAAGTGCTAGGATTATAGGCGTTAGACACTGTGCCCAGCCCTTGTTCATAAATACTTAAAATAATAATAATAAAAAATAGAAATTTAAAGCAACTTCTCCAATATTCTGAAATTCCCAAAAGAAACAGACACAACCAGTACTAACAGATGAGTCTTGTTATACTAACCACTTAGTAATTAGGAACAGTGGAGGGTAAAAGCCATCACCTGCTTCCCTTCTAATACACACTGCACTATGTGGGATTTTCTGTGGTTTCAAAAGCAAAATACCCAAGTTGCTCACTTACACCAAATGGCGAATTTTCTTAAATGCTTACAGGAAAACATATAGAAAGATATGCACTCAAAGGCAGGGTTCTGGCAGGGACTATATATGATAGTTATCCAATAGTTCAGAGGCTGCAAGAGTCTGCACCTCAGACTACAAAGGAGGGCTAGAAGGAGCTTACTAGTCCTAAGTCTAGAAAGACTCCAGTATAGACTTCCAAATTTTCTCATAAACGTGGGCAAAAGTTATCTTTCTCCCTTTAATCTGCCAGTGATTCCTTCTAGGGCGCAAACTCTTGCCTTTTCAATTAACCAAAAATCAAACTAAAATCACTGTTTTTGGTTCAACTGAACTCAGGTCTAAGCCCAAGATAACAGGCAACTACCTTTTGATTAACAGACCTACCATGAATCATGCATGCTCATCTCCCACTGGTTAAGCTGTTTTTACATTTGCATAACACAATGCAACTTGCTGTTTCCTCAACTAGGGATTTGAAAGGAAGGACACACCCCGAGAAACTTCAGTACAGTATGAAGTCAATCGCTCTAGCTCATAAGGTGGCTCCATCACCTCTACTAGCAGCAGGGAATGAAGAACAGAAAACCCATTCTGCATCCTGGGGCCTGCAAGAGAGGCGCTGCCAGACAGGGACACACATCTACCAGAGGGGTAATGAAGATGGTTGGGCAGTGACTACTGGACACAGGCAGTACACAAAAATTAGAAGTTATTTTCAAAAAATTCCTTGCTTAATAAAAAACAGGGAATGGAGCTCTTGGACCTTTTGCTGGGAGATGTTTATCTGCCTTGTTCTTATTTTAACAAAAGAACCTACTCAGGAACACAAACGGAAAATAAAACTAGAGAAAAAAGTGACTTGCTCAATGTGAGAAAATTATTAATTGCCTCTAAAAAAGTTTAGATAATTTATATGAAAACAAAAAAAAGAAAAAGCAAACAAACCTGGCTAAAGGTCGGTTTATTGTGCAACCGAGAGCACCGGTCTCCATGACGACACGCTCCAATTTTGAAATAAAATGAACAGTTGACTCTGGAAGGGAAAATAAGAACTGATGATTTTCCTGGGAACTACGCCATTAACATGATACACACTATCAAACTTTCATTTACTTCACAGAAACCCAGGCACATAGTTTTCTGTGGTAGTAAGGACTTTTTTCTTCCTTGTGATATTTTAGGACAACTTAAATCAACTTTCCTTTCTATAAACATGCTACTCTTTTTTTTGTTTGTTTTTTTGAGTCAGAATCTCAATATGCTGCCCTCGACAGAGTGCCACAGGTAATAGCAACGTCAAACTCTTGGGTGTAAGTAATTCTCCTGCCTCAGCCTCCCAAGTAGCTGGGACTACAGGAGCCCACCACAATGCCCAGCTATTTTTTGTTGCTGTAGTCATTGTTGTTTAGCTGGCCCCGGTCGGATTCAAACTCGCCAGCCTTGGTGTATGTGGCTGGCACTGTATCCACTGTGCTACAGGCGCTGAGCCAACATGCTGCTCTTTCAATAAAGTCCACCGGAATTCTAACCCAATTCTTCCTCATCAAAACCTAAATTTAACTTTGTCTGTTCTCCAGTCTTCCATGATGAAATTCTCTCTTGAAACATAAAGCAGTATAGCCTCAAGATTCTGCCTCTGCTACTAGTTGCCTAGGCCAAGGGAAGTTGCCCCAGGTTTTAGATGCTATCTGGAAAAGGAAAAAAATGCCCTGGCACTGTTCTAAGAACTAGAGAGAACGTATGTGTGCTTCATACACAGTGCTCACTAAGTGTTATCATTACATAGGAAAAAAAGAAGTAGTTCAGGTTATCTCAAAACCTATGACACTGTACCAACAGGAAATTAAAAAAAAAAAAAAAGTAGGTCTTAAGTAAATAACTCTCCTGGTTTCAACGTTGTGAAAACAAGAGCTTTAGGGTACTGACCTAGCATGTCTTAAGAGACACCCGAGGTCACCCTCTCTCCACTGCAAAGCCCTCCCTTAATACTGTTCAAATACTTTGATGATCCCGATGAAATGGAAAAGAGCAATACTGTCTGTCAGCAATGCTGAGTGCTTCAGCAGAGCTATGATGAATTATGAAATGTTGCTAGAAATACGTGGGCTCCTCTCAAATTTCAACTTGCTGAGGGGGGAAGGCTACCTGTCAATTTGTTTTAGCAAGTACCATCTATTTAAACAGTAAATCCAGAGTTAAGATGGAAAGTCCTCAACCTCAATGAAATTGGAGGAGCTATGAAGACTGATGACCACTCATTTATTATCAGGTAGCAATAAACATGGGCAAGTCTGAATTTATGAGAGGAAAATGATTACAATATATTTGTAAGCTTATCTTAGAAGCCTCACTTTATTATCTGGGTAAAGTACCGTGGTGTCATTGGCTCAAGCGATCCTCCTGCCTCAACCTCCCTAGTAGCCAGGACTACAGTCACCTACAATACCCCACTAATTTTTCTAGTTTTAGTGGAGGCAGGATCTTGCTCTTGCTCAGTCTGGTCTCCGACTCCAGAGCTCAACCAATCCGCTTGCCTCAGCCTCCCACAGTGCTAGGATTATAGGTGTGAGCCACTGTGCCTAGCCTGAGAACTGAGAAGGCTCAGTTCAGCAGACAATAACTTATCTTTAGGAAGTCACCTGAAAATGAAGAGCTTATTTAAAAAATACCTCAGACTGGGCAACCTCCCTACAATTAATACCCAATTATTTCTTATAATCAAAATAATCCTTGTTCTTCCTAATGATGGCTTTCTTTTCGCAGAGACCAGACAGAGTATAGTACATCAATTACAACTTTTCTAGCAATAAACTCAGGAAATCTATTTAATAAATTACTGAAATGAAAAGATAGAAGCTATCAGAAAGGCTATGCTTAGATCTAGAAGATGTCTCTAATTTCAAATTCATAATGTTTTTTTTTTTTTGAGTTGAGGGTCTTGTTTGGTTGCCCCGGCTAGAGTTAAATGGCCTGTTCATGGTTCACTGCAGCCCCAATTCCTGGCCTCAAGTGGTCTTGGATTATGTACTTTTTTAAGTGCTTAGAGACCTAAATTTCACTACTAAAGTAAAACGAAAAAAAAAAAAAAGTTCATAGGAACCACCATCTTCACTTTTTTAGGAGTTGATCTTGTTTCCTAGAAGCTAAAACCCTGGAATGAAAACAAGAGTAACTTAGATTTTAAGAAATCAACTTTTCTGAATTGATACCATGACTTACTTTCACAGTACAGCTCTAATAGGATGAGATATAGTTGATTATGGCCAAAGTAGAAAAGCATTATTGGGATAAACCTTTAAAGTAAGAGTTCTGCATTAACACATTATAATGCCATTTTACTTTAATTATCCTTTGTAGGACATGTATATTCTTCCTCAATGACTTCCTTGAAAGCAAGACCCAAATTTTATCCATCTTTGATTCCCCAGAAACTAGTCTATAGTTAACACCCAGTAAATGTTTCTGGAGTGATTTTTGCATAAGATTTTGCTATAAAATCTTTATTTAGCTATGTTCAGTAGTTTCTTCCAAGCAACCCAGGAGATTCTATCATGTGTAAAGAGAATATTTTACAAGAAAGACGACATCCTGGAAAACAGAAACATTTTAAACAGTGTTTGAAAAAAGTGGCATTAAAAACATTACCTATGACACATTTAGGGATTTATTACTGAAAACATATATTCACATAAGCTTTGTATGGATGGCACTGAAAAATGCCAAAATGACAACTACTTAAAGAGTAGATTAACCTAGACGTTCAGGCTTTAGGTTTTCAAATTAAGAACTCTCTGAAATGTCTGAACACATTCCGTCGGGTCTATTAAATCGATGCACTGAAAACTAGTACGTGCCAAGGTGACAATAAAACAAAAGAGAAATTAAAAGTTTCTGCTTTTAACCTAACAATTGATTAGAGAAGGCATGGAACCTAAAAAAAAAGTAAACTACCAAAATGTCTTTTCCTTACACTGGAATTGCATGCTCAAGTACAGTCAGTCCCCGCTTTGGCGTCCGGGGACTTTTGCGGAGGGTTTACCTGGCGTATCGACCGGCGCACCCCCACCGCAGACGGGGCCCTCCGAGCTTTACGAGCAGACTGTCAGTGACGGGGCCCCTCCTCACGTCACAGGTCTGCAAAGAGCCGGCCCCATACCAGCTTAAGCCGGCAAGAAGCCCGTGAGGCGGGTAAAACGCCCGCACTCGGGCGCCTAAGTTGTCTAACAATTTAACGT
This sequence comes from Arctocebus calabarensis, assembly GCA_963573935.1. NCBI lineage: Eukaryota > Metazoa > Chordata > Mammalia > Primates > Lorisidae > Arctocebus > Arctocebus calabarensis. The sequence continues at coordinate 25,674 of CAUYON010016781.1, forward strand.
CGGCCGGCCCCACGTGACACTAAAAGCCCAAAGCTGGAGGAAATGTGTTAGCCGCCCAGAGGCCCAGGTCCGCCAGGCAAGTCCAGCCCGCGCGGGGCGGCGTCCGGGCGCTGCCGGGGCCCCGGGCAGGGGGCGCAGCCGCCCGCACTCGGAGCAGAGTCCGCCGCCCGCCGGCGCCAAGCAGCCGCCCCGCTCCTTCCTCCCGCCGCGCGGCCCACGAGGCGGCTCGGGCGGGCGCGCGAGGGGCCGGAAGGGCCGGCGCTCCTTCCCGCCGCCAAGCCCCTCCCCCGACCCGCCGGTCCTCCCGCCACCGCTCAGCCGCCCCACACGCCAGCTGCGCCCCAGCCCGGAGCCCCGGAAGGCGGTTCCTACTCACTTGTCTTTCTCGGTGCCGAAGATGGAGGCCAAGTACTCCGCCATTTCCCACCCGCCGCGGCCGACACCGCTGCAGACGCCGCCGACCCTGCCGACGCCTGAGGGAGACGTCACCCGGACGCGACGACGCTCTCCCCGCCCCCGACGTGGCGGCGCTACCCAATCCGGGGCCGGGGCTCAGCGCTTCAGAGAACTTCCGCCCCTCGACGCGGGAGCTGGCGGCTCCTGCAGGCGCCTTTCGGCCCGCGCTCTCCCGCCGGCCTCGGCAGGCAGGAGTGGGTCTCAGGCCGAGGGCTCCTCTGCCCAACGCCGGGGCCTGGGGGACTCCGCTCGCCCTGCCGCGGGCGCACGGGACGGTGCCGGCTGGGTTCTGTCGCCCTGAAGGAAAACACCTGAAGCTGAATGAGTCTAAGGATCCATTAGCTTAGTGGGGCCAAGTTTGAAGAGTGCAACCCTGGGGCATGGACTCAGGTTGCCCGAAATACACTTCGAAGCAGCTACCTTCAGCTTTTTTTCTTTTCTTTTTCTTTTTCTGAGATAGACTCTCAAGCTGTCGTCCTCGGTAGAGTGGCATCACAGCTCCCAGCAACCTCCAGCTCTTGGGCTTAAGCGATTCTCTTGCCTCAGCCTCCCAGATAGCTGGGACTACAGGCGCAGCCACAGCGCCCGGCTTTTTTTTTTTAATTGCAGTTGACCTTGTTTAAGCTGGCCTGGCTAGGTTTGAACCGCCAACCTCGGTGTACGTGACTGGCACTGCAGCTACAGCGCTAGGGGCTACGAGATTTAGTGTTTTTTGGAGACACAGTCTCCTCCGTCGCCCTGGGCAGAGTGCTGTGCCCTCATGTAGCTCACAGCAACCTCAAACTCCTGGTCTCAAGTGATCTTGCTCCAGCCTCCCGAGTTGCTCGCCAGAACGCCTAGCTATTTTTTTTTATTTTTAATTTATTTTTTTCCTTTGTTAAATCATATATACATAAATCATGAATACATTTATGTATATGTGGGGTACAGTGTGTTGACTTTTTAATACAACTTCGAGTGCTTATATCTAATTAATATAGCTTTTGCTTCATTTACTTGATTATTGTGTTAAGACATTTATGTTCTAGACTTGATAGATTTGGCTTGTACCCTTGCAGTATGCTCCATAGGTGTAGTCCCACTGTTTACCCTTCCTCTATAAATCTCCCCCCTTCTCTCCCTTCCCACTCCCTTTCTCTCCTTCATCCTGGGCTATAATTGTGATCTATCTTACATAAGAAAGTGTGAGTAACTATAAATTGGTTCCATAAAAGTACATTGGACACTTTTTCTTCCATTCTTGAGATACTTAGGAGAATATGTTCCATCCATGTAAACAAAAGAGGTAAAGTCTCCATATTTTTTAATGCTGCATAGTATTCCATGGTATACACATACCACAATTTATTAATCCATTCATGGGTTGATGGGCGCTTGGGCTTCTTCCATGACTTGGCAATTATGAATTGTGCTGTAATGAATAATCTGGTGCAAATATCTTTGTTGCAAAGTAATTTTTGGTCTTTTGGATATTCTCCTAGTAGAGAATCAAAATATTTGCAGATCAAATAGCAGGTCTGTTTTTAGATCCTTAAATGTTCTCCAAAGTTCTTTCCAAAATGAAGGTATTAGCTTGCGTTCCCACCAGCAGTGAAGAAGTGTTCCCTTTTCTCCACATCCATGCCAACATCTCTAGTTTTGGGATTTTATGTGGGCTACTCTTACTGGAGTTAGATGGTATCTCAAAGTGGTATCTCAACACTTCTTCACTTGCCCACAATGAAATGAGATCACTTGTTCTTTTATTAATAAACAGTTTGAGTTCTGTATGGATTCTGGTCATCAGACCTTTGTCAGAAGCGTAACCTGCAAATATCCTCTATTCTGAAGGCTGTCTACTTGCTTTACTTACTGTGTTCTTGGCAGTGTAGAAGCTTTTTAGTTTGATCGGATCCCAGTAATGTATTTTTGGTATTCCTTCAATTGCTTGGGGGGTGGGGGTCCTCCTTATAAAGTTTTCTCCCAGGCTAATTTGTTCATGTGTTTCCCCTACACTCTCTCCAAGAATCTTTATAGTTTCATGTCTTAAGTTTAAGTCTTTTATCCAGTGAGAGTCAATTTTTATTAGAGGTGAAAGGTGGGGGTCCAGTTTCAGTTTTCTACAAGACACCAGCGAATTCACCCAGCACCATTTGTTAAATAGGGAGTCTTTCCCGCAATTTATATTTTTAATATGCTTATCAAGGAAGAAAAAGTATCCAATGTATACACCCCTAATATGAGACAAATTCTTTATCGTTCAAGTGAAAGCTACAACCCATTTATTGCATAGGAAGACAGGGAAAGGGGAGAGGGTGGGGGGGAGATGGGACAAAGGGTGAGATCACATGTGTGGTACATATTCGAAGGGTCAGGAGAAAACTTCTAAATACATATCAAAAATGTTTTCATATAGTAAATGAGAAAATCTCATGAATGTTATCTCAATCAGGTTGATAAAAATATCTCAGATTGCATATGAAGCCTGCACACTGTACTCCATGATTGAACTAATGTACACAGCTATGATTCAATAAAAAAATAAAAATATATATTAATTTATTAATTATTTATTTTAATATAAAATAATTAAAACAATCCAATAAATGATATTGCTGAAAATAAAACCTTCATTATTGGACTACATAAAGCAGTATATTTGCTTCAATTTCCATCTACTATGAGCATATTTGATAGTTTAGTCAAAACACAGGAAAAATGAGGCCTATTATGAAAGCCTCATTGTATTAAACACAAACCCATGAAGCCCATTTTATTGTCTGAGTGATCTAAAAGAAGATTCAAGGTGTTGAGTGGAGCAGCATGTTCAAAATTATGATGGTTCAAGGAGAGCAAGTTATTATTTTATTGAACATTGTGCTGATTAGTTAACTTTCTGAGTAGTTAAAGCTAAAGACATCAGAAAGTTTTGATGTTTATCAGATAAATAATGTTTGTTTATTCTCTTTAAATTCCCAAGAATTTACCAAGGATTGAATTTATTTCATTGAAATAAAAATTTTTATTTTTATTTTATGTATTTATTTTGAGACAGAATCTTAAGCTGTTGTCCTGGGTAGAGTGCTGGGGCATCATAGCTCACAGCAACCCCAAACTTTTGGGCTCAAGCAACTTAGACTCCTGAGTACCTGGGGCTAAGGGTACTAGTTTTTTAGTAGTGATGGTGGTCTTGCTATTGCTCAGGCTGGTCTCTAACGCCAGAGCTTAAGTAATCAACCTGCCTTGGCTTCCCAGATTGCTAGAAATATAGGCATGAACCACAGCACCCAGCCATATTTTTAATATTCAAAATCATTTTAACAAAAGGTACTTATTGGTAATAGTGATGCACAATCACATTGAATAGGGTATTTTTTTATACTGAATACTTTAGCTAAGCAACTGTATAACTGAGAATCTTTCTGAAAATAAAATGTCTGCCTTTGATACTCACCAGTAAAATGAACCCTTATCTTATATAATTGAAAAAAAAATCAATTGAAATTACTTGAAGACTTTAAACTAATATCTGAAACATTAAAAATTCCCATAAGAGGGCGGCACTTGTGGCTCAAAGGAGTAGGATGCTGGCCCCATATGCCAGAGGTGGCAGGTTCAAACCCAGCCCTGGCAAAACAAAACAAAATAAAAAAATTCCTATAAGAAAACATGGGGAAAATATCCTTAACTTTGGTCTTCACAATGATTTTTCTGATATGACACCAAAAGCACAAGTGACGAAAGTAAAAGTAAAGAAGTGGGACTACATCAAACTAGAAAATTTCTGTACATGAAGAAAGTAACAATGTTAAAAAGAAATCTTTGGAATGGAATGCATACCGTACTGGAATGCATACCATACATCTAATAGGGTGATAGTATACAAAATATACTACATACTCACACAACTCAGTCAAAGAAAATAGGAAAAGGACCTGAGTAGTAGACATTTTCCCAATGAAGACATACAAATGGCTAACACATATATAAAAAGGAGTTTGGCATCAGAGAAGGACAAACCAAAATTACAATGAAACATTACCTCACACTATTAGGATGGATATTATCAAAAATTCAAATGATAATTGTTAGCCACGCTGTAGAATAAAGGGAAATCTTGTAGGTTGTTGAAGGAATGATAAGTTGATAAATCATTATGGAAAATATGGAAGTTCCTCAGAAAAACAAATAATAAAACTATCATATGATCCAGAAAACTCACTTCTGGATATACATCTAAAGGAAATTCAACTAGTACCTCAAGTACTCTCATGTTACTCCATCATTATTCATATTACCCAAAACATGGAAATGATCAATGTCCATTATCAGATGATGGATAAAGATAATGTGATAAACAAACATAAGCGCATTCACACACCCGCACACACACACACACACACACACAAGCACTGAAATATTATTTGACCTTTAAAAAGAAACAGAAATACTGCTATTTGCAATGCCATGAATTAACCTATAGGAAATTATGCTAAGTTAAATAAGTGAAGCATAAAGAGATAAATACTGAACACTCTCACTTACATGTGGAAATTAAACATGTCAAACTCATAAAACAGAAAGTGGAAAGGTAGTTTCCTGGTCCTGGATAGTGGGGGAAATGGTCAAAAGATACAAATGTTCAGTTATACACTGAGTAAGTTCTGGAAATATAATGTACAGCATAGTGATTGTAATTAAATAATGTCTACCTGTAATTTCATAAAGGAATATATTAAGGATTCTATGTACACAAAATGGTTAGGATGAGAGGTAATGAACATGCTAATTAGATGAAGGTGTAATATTTATTTCATAAGGGAAACACATGTTAAAACATCACATTAACATCTTAAATATATAGAATTTTTGCTTGTCAAATTTACTTCAATAAAAGAGAGGAAATTATTAGATCAAAAGTACTGTGTAAACAGAAACAAGTTAAATATGGAATTCCATGTTGTGGAATTGAAACATAACAGTAAAATAATAATAATCCACAAGGAAAGTAGACAAGGGAAAGAAATTAACACATTTTCAATTCCACCATGGATTAATGTTAATATCACTTCTATTTATCAACAAGCAGAATAAAAATCCATAATAAATCCCAAATTATTCTTGTCTTTCAACACATTCATTCCATCATCTTTCAAAAGTAATCCTTAACATATAGTAGATTATTTTCAATTTTTTAGTTCTGTATTATATTTTTCAAGATGATTAGGGGGTACATGTACTTTATTTTTTGCACAAATTAAATCAAAGTTGTATGCTTGCACCCCACTCTGACGATGTGCACCATACCCAATTTATGTGAATTTACTCCCCTCTCCCAGCTTTTTTTTTTTTTTTTACCAAAAATTTACTTCCATATGTGCACTTAAATGTTGATTGATCAATTCCAACCTGGTATTGAGTACATGTGTTCCTTTCTCCATGTATTTTCAATTGATTTTTTTTAACTGTGTAAGATAAAGTATTTTACTTAGAAGAATATTCTCCAGTTCCATCCAAAATACTATACTGTCATTTTTTTTATGGTTGAGTACCACTCTATAGTCCACATATACCACATTTTATTAATTCATTCATGTATTGGTGGGCATTGGTGGGTTGTTTCCATGTCTTTGTGAATGTGAGTTGCACTGCTGTCAACATTTGCGGTATCTTTATTATTAAATGAGACTTTTCCCTTTAGGTATATATCCATTAGTGCAATTGCTACATCAAATGGTAGGTCTTTTTTAAGTTCTTTGAAGTATTTCCATGTGATTTTCTATAGAGATTGTACTGGTTTGCAATCCCACCAGCAGTGTGTAAGTGTTCCTTTTTATCCACATACACATCTATATCCATTGTTTTGAGACTTTTTAATATAAGCAGTTCTCATTAGAGTTAGGTAATATCTCTTATGATTTTGATTTGCACTTTGCTAATGATTATAAACATTGAACATCTTTTTCATTACTTTGTTGGACATTGCTATATCTTTATTTGAAAAGTTTCTGTTAACATCTTTTGCCCACTTTTTAATGGGGTTATTTAGTTGTTTCTTGATGATTTGCTTGAATGGTATTTTTTTTTTTTTGTAAATTCTGGTTATCGGTTATTCATGAGATGTATAAAATGCGATTTTTTTTCCCTATTCTGTGGATTGTCTGTTTGCTCCTTTTAATTTATTACAGGTTAATATAAGGTTACATATGATTGAGTTTATTTGCTCTTTTGATTGTATCTTTGGCCCAGCAGAAGATTTTTTTTAATTTGATGAGGTGCATTTATTTATTTTTATCATTACTATGATTGCCTTTGGGGTCTTCATTAATTCTTTGCCTTGGATGATATTTGTAGTTTTCAACATTTTCTTATAATTTACTTATAATGTCCTGCCTCAGGTTTAGGTCTTTTATCCATTGTAAGTTATTTTGCAGCTGACAGGTATGAATCTTATTTCATTGCTCTGCACATGGCCATCCAATTTTCCCATCACCATTTATTTAACAGGGATTCTTTTCCCTACTGTATTTTTTATCTGCTTTATTAAAAATCAGGTGTGAATATGAGGATGATTTTGTTTCTGGTTTCTCTACTCTGATCCATAGGTCTATGTCTCTGTTTTGTGCCAGTACCACTGTTTTGGTTACTATAGTCTTGTAGTCTACTAAGGTGATACCTCCTGCTTTGTTATTATATGGTTGCACTGGCTATTTGGTAGTATTTCTTGTTTCATACAAAGTTTTGAAATAAATTTTCTATCTCTGCAAAAATTGGCATTGGTACTGTAATAGGGATTGTATTGAATCTGCAGATATCTTTGGGTAGTATAGCCATTTTTAATAATGTTGAACTTGCTAATCCATGGGCATGGTATATTTTTCCATCTGTTTACTTCCTGTGCCATTTTTTCTTCTTGGTATTCCATAATTCTCTCTTAAGTAATATTTCACCTCCTTTGATAAGCAAATTTCTAGGTATTTAATTTTTTTGTTGCTATTGTGAAAGTTATTGCCTCTTTGATTTGATTCTCAGCTGGACTGTTGTTAGTGCATATGAAAGCTACTGATTTGTGTATATTGATTTCATATTTTATAACCTGAGACATTACTGAATTTATTTATCAATTCTACAAGTCTTTGAGTTATATATTTGGGATTTTTCAGATATAATATAAGCAGCAGCAGTGGGCAATAATTTGATCTCTTCTTTCTCAATTTGGAGCCCCTTAATTTTCTTCTGTTTAGAGTCTGGTTTCTCTGATAAGAATTTCTAGCAATATATTGAATAAAAGCAGTGTATGTGGTTAGCCTTCAATGGTTCCAGTACGAAATGGGAATGTTTTCAATTTTTCCCAATTCAATATGTTGTTGGCTGTGCATTTGACATATATTGCCTTTGTAATTTTGCGGAATGTCTCTTCTATACTGATTTTCTTCAGCATTCTCTCCATGAAAGGGTGCTGAATTTTGTCAGATTTTTGCTCTATATTGATTGAAAAGTTCATATGGTCTTTGTTTTTGCATTTGTTTATGAGGATAAACAAATTATATTTATAGACTTGTGTAAGGTGAACCATATTTGGATCTCTGGAATGAAGCCCCCTTGGTTTTGGTGAATTTTTTTTCGATATGCTATTGAATTTGTTTTGCTAAAATATCACTGAAAATGTTTACTGAAATGTTGCATCTGTATTCTCAATGGATATTGGTCTTTGTAGTTATTTATTTGTATACTTTCTTGGCTTTGTTATCATGGTAATACTGGCTTCATAGAATATGCTAGGAAGGATTCCTTCCTCCTCAGTGTTATGGAATAATTTTTGCAGTATAGGTACAAATTGCTCTTTGTAGATTTAGGAAAATTTAGACATAAAACCATCTGATCCAGGACTTTTTTTTGGTCGGAAGACTTTTTATCACTGCTTTAATCTTGGTGTTTGATATTGGTCTGTTCAGGAGTTCTAGTTCTTATTTATTGAGACTTAGGACACCTTTTGTTTCCAATAATTTGTATTTCCATCACATTTTCAAGTTCATATGCATAGAGATTTTAATAGTATTCTAAGATGATGTTTTATATTTCTTCAGTAGGTCTAATATTACTGTTATGGTTTGAAGGTTTCCCCCAATTTTCATACACTGGAAACAAGATCCCCAATGCAATAATTTTGGAAGATGTGGCCTAATGGGATATGTTTGGGTTATGAGGGCAACATACTCATAAATGGATTAATGCCATTATCATGGCTTCATTATCATAGGAATGTTTCCTTATAAACGAATGAATTCACCCCTTCCAGCCCTCACTCTCTCACCCTGTCCTTGTCCTTTTCTCATGTCAGGATACAGTAAGAAGGTCCACACAATGTTGCAGCCCTTCAATCTTTGACATCACAGTGTCTAGTACCATGAACTTATAAGTTTCTGTTTACTATAAATTACCAAATCTCCAGGATAACTGTTTTAACTGCATAGAACAGATTAAGTTCTTTGGGATACCTGAGTTAAGATAGTTGCAAGTTCACTCTTTTTGTACAAGAATAGGTGTTTAAACAGTTAGAGATTGTCTTGTTGGAATGGCTGTCCCAAAGATCTCAGCATGCCACATAACACACAGGAAATTATAGTCATTTAAATAGAAATATGATGTACAGGGTGACCCTGTAGGAAATTTGAGTTAAATGTACCTTTATTTCATAATTTATTATAAAATTTTACAAACAGGTGGCAAAAAATAGACAATATTTTATAAATCTTGCTTACAATTTTGCAATGAACATTTTGTAAATGAAGGTACATTTAGCTACAATTTTCACCCTCTTTCTCTATGTGGTAACTGTAGGGATACTCTGTGTAAATTAATTGGTAAGAAACTCCCACACCAAAGTGAGGTTTTCAGATAAAAACATTATGTCTACAAATAAATATTATCATTGTCACGTATTGTATTCCCTTGATGTTTCTTAATTATCTAAAGAATGAACAAAATAAGTCCTAATGTGGGATATATTATATTTTTTTCTCCTACAAATTATCTGTACTTAGATATAAAGGATGAAACATGTTCACATTCTCGTTCATTAGTCATAGATTGATCAAGGAGGATGGAATATCTCACCTCAGATAGAGAGGTGCTGAGGTTGTCAGAGAGAACTTGATTACACTGCATCTAAAACTTGCTCAATTTGTATATTTGTGAGATACACTGTCAGATTAAAGACAAATGCCGCATTTGAGTACACAAGCAATGATAATATACATACAAATGTACCTCAATCCATATCAATGCACTTTTTTTTCAAAGTGTATTATCTATTTAAAAGTCGATGAGCTGCCCTCATTCTGCTATATGGGTTTCATGTTACTCGAATGGAGATGAAACTCTTCTCTTAGGCATTGAACCAAGAAAACAATGGCATCCCAAATAATATATTGACAAGGCAAGCTTGTTTCTGTATATGTAAAACAACTAGCTAGAGGTTTTATTTATATTGGTTTCAGAATATGAAACAAAACTAGATTGGTTTGTATTGTTTCTTTCTCTGAATAATTGAATTTTTACAGCAATTAAGAGCAAGCATATTATTCTAAATAAGTAAAAACTGAAATGAAATAATCCAAGGGACAAGATAAGTGAAGCTTAGACATGTGGTTTTGACCTTTTCAAAGCTCATTAGATTAACTTTTATTCAATTAAAAATATTTTATTTATTTTTATTATGTATAGGATGTAATCAGAGTAGGGAATATGTCAAACAACAGCAAATACTTCCAAAAACTATGGCATACATTAGAAGTGAAATGGAACACCTTTAAAAATGAAATTGGATCCTGGATGGAGAGAGGTGAGGAGTTTTGCAATTTTTAACATAAGCTATATTTTTGACTTCTGAGATCTTTAATTTTCTTGAAAATTTCAGAGGCCTAATATTATCATACAGAAGAATATATCATAATAATAAATAATAGATATCCTTATTCAGGTTTGTTTTTGTGTGTATGTATGTATGTAAAGATACTGCCTCAGACACATGGGCTAAATTGAGTTGACTTTTTTTTAATGATAGATTTATTAAAAATTTAGACAGGAACAAAATGCATAACAAAGCAAATTTTTGGTTTTTTTTTTTTTTTTTTTTTTATAGACAGAGTCTCACTTTATTGCCCTGGGTAAAGTGCCGTGGTGTCACACTGCTCACAGCAACCTCCAGCTCTTGGGCTTAAGCGATTCTCTTGCCTCAGCCTCCCGAGTAGCTGGGACTACAGGCGCCCACCACAGCGCCCGGCTATTTTTTTGTTTTGCAGTTCTGCCGAGGCTGGGCTTGAACCCGCCACCTTCGGTATATGGGGCCGGCGCCCTACTCGCTGAGCCACAGGAGCCGCCCAACAAAGCAAATTTTTAAATTTAGAAAATATTTTAAACAGAAATAATATACCTGAATAACATTTGCATAAGAATTTAAGTTATAAGATACTACACACTACAATAATACTTAATAATGATTATTATTTTGTAATATAGTATGCAACAGTTTATATACCGTTGTCCTGACTTTGTTTTGTCCAATCTAGAAGTGTGAGTTGAATCTATCTATCAACTATCTATCTATTCATTATCTTTTATTTCAGACTACCTATCTATATTTTATTTCAGAGCATTACAGGAATGCAAATTTGGGGGTTACATGAATTTCTTGTATATAGTTTCAGTAAAAGTTATAAGTATGGTCCCTCAACTGGTTATTAAGCATTTTGAATTTAATCCTCTTGTCCTTTCCTTTCCCAACTGCTTGTTTATCTTTGAGATTGCTACCAAATCTTCACATGGGTGTTAACCAAGGGAATAACCTTTGACAAAAAATTCTAAGTAATACCACTTCATTTCATCTGGGTTTCTTTTTCCTTTATTTCAGAATGTTTTAGGGCATCATTATTTTGGTCACATGTGTTACTTTTGTACAGTTAGAGTCAAGTTTATAATTGTGGTGCAGAGCAAGACTAGAAGCCACTTCCGAAAGAGGCTCCTGTCCAAAAGGAAAGATAATCTCCAGAAACTTCCCAATTAAGCAGAAGACTGGGAGCCCAGCCGTGAGAGAGAAGTGATAACTGTAGGTCACCTCTGCTGAGGCAAGCTGCAACTCCAAGAAAGCAAGCTTCAGGTACAAAATTCATCTGAAAGGAAAAGTGTCCATCCCCTCCCCCAAGAAAGCTGTGGGGTTTTTTTGTTTTTCTGTTTCCCTTCTTTTTTCTCTTAATTTGCTCCTGTGGGTTTTCTACAGACAAGCAGTGAACTGTGGACCTCTTGTCTCACCCCACAGAAGAGCACTATGGGAAGTGGGGTCTTCTACCTCAGAGCGATCCTGCTGAGACTCTGAACACTCTCTTGCTAGGCAGAAAAACTGAACTAAAGCTTTCCCCACCAGCCTGAACATACAGTACACCATTCCCCCCTTACTAGACGAACCAGAAGCCTAACCCCCACTGAGACTAAGACAGGAAGTTCTTGAGCAGTGCCCCCCCAACTGTTGGACCAAGTGCCCCATTGGAAAAGACTCTGGGGGTCGACAAAGAGTCTCCCTCCCCCTAGTCAGGGAATCCGCAATCGCCTGGCCCAATGCCTGTGCCCAAAGCCCACTGGGATTCCACAGGCCTGTCTCAGGCCAGGGCCTCCACTGGTGACTGTGCAGCCCCATGCCCTGAAACTTCCAGGACCCCGTAGGCCCACTCCCAGCAAGAGAATCCCCCGGCTACTGCGCAGCCTGTGCCCCGCACCCGCAGGGCCTCTGCATGCTCGCCCCAGGCCAGAAACTCCCCCAGGAAACTTGTGGCCCCACACTCCACACCTGCCAGTCCTCCACATTTGCACCCCTGGCCAGGGACTGCACTGGCAACCACACGGCCACGTGCCCCACACAGACCAAGCTTCCACAGGCCCACCTCTGGTCAGGGACTTCGCCAGAGACCATTAGGCCCCATGCTCTGCTACTGCCAGGCCTCCTCAGGCATGCCCCCTACCAAGAACTCCCCCAGTGTCCATACAACACCATGCCCTGTGTCTGCTGGGCCTCCACAGGCCCTCCTTTGGCCTGGGACTCTGATGGCGACCACATGACTTCACATCCCACACCCGCCGGGCCTCTGCACACCTGCCACTGGCCAGGAATTCCAGGAGCTGTGCAACTTGTGTCCTCCCTCCCCTACCTTCCCTGCCTCTGCACTGGCACTGCCCATCTGACCAGGGTCTCCGGAAATCATGGAACCGGGACCTTCCCTCTGAAGCCCTCCTTGCCACTGCGTGGAGCCTTCCTCCCAGCCAGAGACTGCTGAAGTCATGGGCTCTCTTTGCCAAAGTCACTGGGAGCCTGGCACTCCCAGAATGATGTGCACCATCCCACATCCTGCTGCTGGATCTGGAGGTACCAGACTCGGGAGCTGCTCCCTTTGCCAGAATTCCCTGGCTGGGGCAGTCCCAGAGGAACTACACGGAGTCACTCTCTACCAACTTCCAGCAAAAATAGAATGATTCCACCAGTGTCTAATCTTGGAGAGACACATCCCGAACTCTGAGGATGGCCAGAGGCAATGGTGAAAAAAAATCATGGGGCGGAATCAACAGAAAAACTCTGGCAATATGAATAGTCAGAGTAGATCAACTCCTCCAAGGAACGAAAAGGCAGACACAGCACATGATCCCATGCATAAACAAATGTCTGAGAAGTCAGAAATCGAATTCAGAATCTGGAGAGCAAATAAGACCAACAGAATGGAGGAAAAGATGGAATTAGAATTTCAAGCAGTAATCCATAAGACGTCTCAAGAATTCAATGAATTCAAAGACAAAATGACCCAAAGATTTTGACACATTGAGACAAGAATTTGCAGCCCTCAAAGATCTGAGAAATACAGTAGAATCCCTCAGAAGCAGAATGGAGCAAGCAGAAGAAAGGCTTTCTCACATTGAAGACAAAGCTTTCGAATGCACCCAAACCTTCAAAGAAGAAGAGAAATGGAAGGCAAAAACAGATCACTCTCTCAAAGAGCTCTGGGATAATTTAAAGAAAACCCATATTTGCCTCATAGGGATCCCAGAAAGCAATGAAGTGGTTTCACAAGACACAGAGTCTCTCCTTCATGAGATTATGAAAGAGAACTTTCCAGACATGTTAAGAAGATTCTTCAACTCAGATAGCAGACAATTTCAGAACTCAGGCATGACTCAAGCCGAATAAGACATCCCCCAGACACATAATCAATTTCACTAAAGGTAATATGAAGGAGAAAATTCTGAAAGCAGCCAGATGTAAGAAAACCATAACCTAAAAGGGAAGAATATTAGAATAACTGTAGCTCTCTCTGTTGAAAACTTTCAACCTAGAAGCAGATGGTAATTGACTTTTAATCTCCTAAAACAAAATGACTTTCAAGCAAGGATCCTGTATCCAGTTAAACTGAGTTTCATTTATGATGGAGAAATTAAATACTTTAATGACGTTCACATGTTGAAGAAATTTGCTGTAACTAAACCAGCTCTCCAGGATATTCTCAGACCTATCTTCTATAATGAGCAGTGTAATCCTCCACCACAAAAATAAGCCCACTCAGAAAATTTTGATCAAATTCCAACTTCCAAGTCACAAAAGGATTAAAATTTTGCACTGGACTTTCAAAAGGGTTATCAATATTCTAAATGAATGTGAAAGGTGCAAATTGTCCTCTAAAGAGGCACAGGTTGGCTGACTGTATACAAAAACTCAGGCTAGATATCTGTCACATACAAGAATCTCATCTGATATTAAAATATAAACATAGACTCAAGGTGAAGGAATGGTCCTCTATATTCCAGGCAAATCGAAAGAAGAAAAAAGCAGGTGTTGCAATCCTATTCAAAGATACAATAGGCTTTAAACCAACCAAAATAAGGATGGATAAGGATGGACACTTCACATTTGCTAATGGTACTACTCAATATGATGAGATTTCAATTATTAATATTTATACACCCAGCCAGAATGCACCTCAATTTATAAGAGAAACTCTAACAAACATGAGAAACTTGATTGTCTCCAGCTCCATAATAGTTAGAGATTTTTAACACCCCTTTAGCAGTGCTGGATAGATTCTCCAAAAAAGAAGCTAAGCAAAGAAATTTTAGATTTAAACTTAACCATTCAACATTTGGATTGAACAGACAGCTACAGAACATTTCATCCCAACAAAACTGAATACACATTCTTCTCACCAGCCCATGGAACATACTCCAAGATCGATGACATCCTAGGTCACAAGTCTAACCTCAGCAAATTAAAAAAAATAGAAATTATTCCTTACAACTTCTCAGACCATCATGGAATAAAAGTTGAACTCAAGAGCAACAGGAAGCTGCTTACTCATACAAAAACATGGAAGCTAAATAACCTTATGCTGAAGGATAGCTGGGTAATAGATGAGATTAAGAAGGAAATTACCAATTTTTTGGAACAAAATGACATTGAAGACGTGAATTCTACATGTATACAAGAGGGAAATTTATAGCACTGCAAACTTTCCTCAAGAAAATTGAAAGAGAGGAAGTTAACAACTTAATGGGACATCTTAAGCAACTGGAGAAGGAAGAACATTCCAACTCCTAACCGAGTAGAGGAAAAGAAATAATCAAAGTTAGAGCAGAATTAAATGAAATTGAAAACAAAAGAACTATACAACAGATCAATAAATCAAAATATTGAACTTTTGAACAGGTTAATAAAATAGATAAATCTTTGGCTAAACTAACTAGGAAAAAAAGAGTAAAATCTCTAATTTCATCAATCAGAAATGGTAGACGAAATAACAACAGACCTCTCAGAAATTAAAAAAACCTTAATTAATATTACAAGAAAACTTACTCTCAGTAAAATGAAAATCTGAAGGAAATTGACCAACACTTAGAAGCATGCCAACTACCAAGACTTAGCCAGAAAGAAGTAGAAATGTTGAACAGGCCTATATCAAGGTCTGAAACAGCATCAACAATACAAAATCTCTCTAACAAGAAAATCCCATGACCAGATGGCTTCACGTCAGAATTCTACCAAACCTTTAAAGAAGAACTAGTACCTATATTACTAAACCTCTTCCAAAATATAGAAAAAAGAAGAAATCCTACCCAGCACATTCTATGAAGCAAACATCACCTTGATCCCTAAACCAGGGAAAGACTCAACAAGAAAAGAAAATTATAGACCAATATCACTAGTGAATATTGATGCAAAAATATGCAACAAGATCCTAACAAACAGAATCCAACAACACATCAACCAAATTATCCACTATGACCAAGTGGGCTTCATCCTAGTGTCTCAGGGCTCGTTCAATATACGCGACTTTATAAATGTAATTCAGCACATAAATAAATTAAAAAAGAAAGACCATATGACTCTCTCAGTTGATACAGAAAAAGCTTTTGACAATATCTAGAATCCCTTCATGATCAGAACACAAAAAAATTGGTATAGAAGTGACATTTCTTAAAGTGATAGAGGCCATCTACAGCAAACCCACAGCCAATATTGTATTGAATGGAGTTAAATTGATATCATTTCCACTTAGATCAGGAACCAGGCAAGGTTTACCATTATCTCCTCTGCTCTTCAAATTGTAATGGAAGTTTTAGCCATTGCAATTAGGGAAGAAAAGGTGATCCAGGGTATCCACATAGGGTCAGAAGAGATCAAACTTTCACTCTTCACAGATGATATGATTGTATATCTGGAAAACACCAAGGATTCTACTACAAAACTTTTAGAAGTGATCAAGGAATACAGCAATGTCTCAGGCTACAAAATCAACACCCATAAATCTGTAGCCTTTACATATACCAACAATAGCCAAGCCGAAAAAACAGTCAAGGACTCTATTCCTTTCACAGTAGTGTCAAAGAATATGAAATATTTGGGAGTTTACCTAACAAAGGATGTGAAAGATCTCTATAAAGAGAACTATGAAACTTTAATCAAAGAAAGAGCTGAAAATGTTAACAAATGGAAAAACATACCATGCTCGTGGTTGGGAAGAATCAACATTGGTAAAATGTCTATACTACCCAAAGCAATATATACTTTTCATGCAATTCCTATTAAAGCTCCATTGTCATATTTTAAAGATTTCTAAAAAATAATACTTTGTTTTATATGGAATCAGAAAAAACCTCAAATAGCCAAGACATTACTCAGAAATAAAAACAAAGCAGGAGGAATCAAGCTACCAGATATGAGGCTGTATTATAAATCGATAGTGACCAAAACTGCATGGTACTGGCACAAAAACAGAGAGGTAGATGTATGGAACAGAATAGAGAACCAAGAGATGCATCCAGCTACTTACCATTACTTGATCTTTGAGAAGCCAATTAAAAACATTCAGTGGGGAAAAGACTCCCTATTTAACAAATGGTGCTGGGTGAACTGGCTGGTGACCTGTGGAAGACTATAACTGGTCCCACACCTTTCACATTAACTAAGATAGATTCTCACTGGATTAAAAATTTAAACTTAAGATATAAAACTATAAAAATTCTAGAAGAAAGTGCAGGGAAAACTCTTGAAGGAATCGGCTTGGGTGAATATTTTATGAGGAGGACTCTCCAGGCAATTGAAGTAGCATCAAAAATACACTACTGGGACCTGATCAAACCAACAAGCTTCTGTATAGCCAAGAACACAGTAAGTATAGTAAGCAGACAGCCCTCAGAATGGGAGAAAATATTTGCAAGTTCTGCCTCTGACAAAGGTTTAATAACCAGAATCCACAGAGAACTCAAACGTATTAGCAAGAAAAGAACAGGTGATCCCATCTCAGGGTGGGCAAAAGACTTGAAGAGAAACTTCTCTAAGGAAGACAAGATGTCCTACAGACACATGAAAAAATGCTCACCATCCTTTATCTTCAGAGTAATGCCAATCAAAACTACTTTGAGATTTCACCTAACTCCAGTAAGATTAGCCCACATCACAAAATCCCCAAACCAGAGATGTTGGTATGGATGTGGAGAAAAGGGAACATTTCTACACTGCTGGTGGGAATGCAAACTAACACATTCCTTTTGGAAAGATGTTTGAAGAACACTTAGAGATCTAAAAATAGACCTGCCATTCGATCCTACAATTCCTCTACTAGGTATATATCCAGAAGACCAACAATCACATTACAACAAAGATATTTGTACCAGAATGTTTATTGCAGCCCAATTCATAATTACTAAGTCATGTAAGAAGTCCAAGTGCTCATTGTCTCACGAATGGATCAATAAATTGTGGTATATGCACACCATGGAATACTATGCAGCCTTAAAGAAAGATGGAAACTTTACCTCTTTCATGCTTACATGGATGGAGCTGGAACATATTCTTCTTAGCACAGTATCTCAAGAATGGAAGAAAATGTATCCAATGTACTAAGCCCTACTGTGAAACCAATTTATATGAAAGCTATAACCCAATTATAGCCAAAGAAGAAGGGGAAAGGGAAGAGGGAGGGGAAGGGACGGGGGAGCATGGGTGTAGGGGGTAATTAGTGGGACCACACCTACCGTGCATCTTACAAGGGTACATGTGAAATTTACTAGGTGTAGAATATAAATGTCTTAACACAATAACTAAGAAAATGCCATGAATGCTATATTAACCAGTTTGATGAAAATATTTCAAATTGTATATAAAACCAGCACATTGTACCCCATGATTGCATTAATGTACACAGCTATGATTTAATTTTAAAAAGTCAAACAAAGGATGTATATTATTAGAAATATGTTGTAAGGAATGTATTGTTAGTAATATAAAGGCAATAGAAAATAACTGAAAGAGAAGAGCCAGTGTTGTGCTGGCTTTCGCCTGTAATCCCAGCACTTTGGTAGGTCGAGGTAGGAGGATTGCTTGAGGCCAGAAGTTTGAGACCAGCCTGGGCAACATAGTAAGATCCACTCCCATCCCTACAAAAAAAAAAAGAGAGAGAGAGAGAAGAAGAAGAAGAAGAATTAGCTGGGCATGGTGATGCACACCAGTAGTGCCAGTTTCTTGGGAGGATGAAGTAGAAGCATTGCTTGAGCCCAGGAGTTTGAGGTTGTAGAGAGCTATGATGACACCACCACACTCCAGACTGCATGACAGAGTGATGGGGGGGGGGGAAAGAAGGAGAGAAAAGAAATGATGAAGACAAGTCCAGGATAGAGGTTACCTCTGAGAAGGGTGAAGGAAGTGGGAACAGGAGGGAGAACACCAGAGACTTGTATGCTGACGGTAAGTGTGAAAAAGCACTCCCATAAATGCTTGCTGGGGGAATGAAAGATGCCTCAATCTGTAACTCTAGCTCTGTCCCCTCCCTGCAGCCACAGAAGCAAATGTCTTTATTATTATTATTATTTCAGATTTATATGAAGGTACATAGGATTATGTTACATAGTTTACGTTTGTTAGGAAAAGTTAGAGTTGCATTTGAGTCCATCACCAGGAGGTGTACTATATACCCCTATGTTGTACCCATCAGGTAGGAGCTTACCGAGCTCCTTACCTTCTTCACCCCTCCCCCCTTCTTGAATTTAGTTGTGCTTTTCCTCTCATGTGAGCCTGTGGTTGTTCATCTACTAGTTTCAAATTGGCATTGAGTACATGGGATGCTTGTTTTTCCATTCTTGAGATACTTTACTAAGGAGAATTTTCTTTGACTCTATCCAGGTAAATACAAAAGGTATAAAGTCCTCATCTTTTTTATGGCTGAATAACATTCCGTGGTATACACATACCACAGTTTATTCATCTACCCATGAGTCGATGGGCACTTGGGTTGTTTCCACACCTTTGGGATTGTGCATTGAACTGCTATAAACATTTGGGTGCAAACATCTTTATGGTTAAAAGATTATTTTTCTTCTGGATAGATGCCTAGTAAATGGGATTGCCGGATCAAGTGGAAGGTCTACTTTTAGCTCTCTGAAGATTCTCCATGCTTCTTTTCAAAAAGGCTGTATTAGTTTGCAATCCCACCAACAGTGCATAAATGTTCCCTTCTCTCCGCACCCTCGCCAACATCTGCAGCTTTGGGACATTGCAATGTGAGCTATTCTCGCTGGTGGTAGGTGACATCTCCAGGTGGTTTTGATTTGCATTTCTCTGGTGCTTAGGGACGATGAGCATTTTTTCATCGTCCCTAAGCACATTTTTTCATGTGCTCATTGGCCATCCTTCTGTCTCCGTGGGAAAAGGTTCTGTTCATTTCTCTTGCCCAGTGATTAATTGGATTGTTAGCCTTTTTGCTTGGGTTCTCCATAGATTCTGGTTATTGGCCCTTTGTCAGATTTCTAACAGGCAAATGTCTTCTCCCATTCTGAAAGTCGTCCATCTGCTTTGTTCATTGTGTCCTTAGCTGTGCAGAAGCCTTGAGGCTTGATCACGTCTCATTTGTTTATTTTTGATGCTGCTGCAATTGCTAATGGGGTCTTCTTCATAATCTTTCACCAGCCCTATAGCGTTAAGAGCTTTCCCCCATGCTTTCCTTGAGAGTTTTTATTGTTTCATGTCTTATATTTAAATTTTTTATCCGACGTGAGTCAATTTTTGTCAGTGGCTTGAGGTGCAGGTCTAGTTTCAGTCTCTTACATGTGGCTAACTGGTTCTCTCAGCACCGTTAATTAAATAGGGATTCTTTTCCCCAGTGCATGCTTTTGTTTGGTTTATTGAAGATCAGATGGTGACATGACACTGGTTTCATCTCTAGGTTTTCTATTCTGTTTCATAGATCTATGTCTCTGTTTTTATGCCAATACCATGCTGTTTGATCACTATGGACTTGCAGTATAACCTGAAGTCTGATAATGTGATGCTTCCGGCTTTGTTTTTATTTCTTAGAATTGCATTGGCCATTTGGAGTTTCTTCTGGTTCCATATGAAATGAAGAATTATTTTTTCAAAGCTCTTCGAAGTAAGACGTTGGTGCTTTGATGGGGAGTGTGTTAAATCTGTAAATCGCTTTGGGTAGTATAGACATTTTAACAATGTCAATTCTCCCCAGCCATGAGCATGGTATCTTCCTCTGTTTGTTTGTTAACGTCTTCAGCCATTTCTTTTCTCGTGGTTTCATAGTGCTCTCTGTAGAGATGATTTACCTCTTTTGTTGGGTATATGCTAAGGTCTTTCATTTTCTTTGAAGCTACTGCGAAGGGAATTGTGTCTTTGATTTGAATCTCAGCTTGACTTTCGTCGGCGTATATGAAGGCCACTGATTTGCTGACATTGGTGTTCTAGATCTAGAGACATTACTGTATTGCTTGATCACCGAAGAAGCAAATTTTGACGAGAAGTCTACATACCCTGCATGAGTACCTCAAATTCAAAGAGTCCAAATGACAGCCCCATCATTTTCCTGTCTAAACTTGCTCAACTTCCTATGTCCCTGTGCTAGTGAATGCCTTGCCACACGGTCACTTGAAACAGGATCTCAGTCATCCTGGACGCCTGCCTCCCGGTGGTGGCCATGGAAACGTACCCCTCAGATCTCCTGCTGCAGGGAGCGCTGTTGATTGAGAAGCCCCACCTGCCATTTCTCTGGGTCCCCCACCAAGTTAGCACCAAGATGACACTTCCTCTGGGCCGCTCCCAGCGGGAGACTGAGCACAGCAGGGGTACGCTCCTGCAGGACCCGGACTCCTCTAACTGACAGCTGAGGCTGGGGACTTGGCATCAACCCAACCGAAACAGTTCCCAGAACTAAAACTGCCTCTGAGATTCCTAGCTGAGGGGGCCTGCATGGCACTCCGAAGACTCTCCCCACCTGGTCCTGCTCCTTCCTCCTTTATCTCTCAGGTGCCTTTGGCCTGCAGTGATCTTCCACAGCCAATCACCTCTTGGCCTCTGTACTTTTGGAGGACCCAAATCAACAAAAGAGGTCCCAGGAGTCATCTGAGGGCTCACTCACCACCAGAATGACACAGAGAATCCCATCCCCAGTGTAGTGTGGGGCACGGGTAATCTCTAGCACAATGTGACCTCCCGATGGCTTGAGGTTTCACCTCCAGTTACCTGGGAAGCATCCCAGTGCAGGGTCTCACCTTTGTCAGTGACATGATTCAGGCCTTTGCACAGTCGGGAGGGAAGAATGTCTACACGGATGGGGGATGGCGGATGGCGGAGGCAGCTGGTGATGGCTAAGTGGCCCAGACACACTGTGGAGGGACAATTGAGAAATGGAAGGACATTACCAAACAGTTGAGGGCTAAGTGTAAGACCTAGAAGGCCTCCTGGGTGGCTAAAAAGGAGGGCCCCCCAAAAAATAAAAATAAAATAAAAAGGAGGCCCAGTCCTCCAGCAGAACAGGAGCAGGCATGACTCGAGGAGAAGAGCACCATATCGACAAGAGTTGATACAGCAAGAGACGCAGGACCTCGGGGACGTTTACATCTTCCACCAGCACAGGTCCTGTTATGTGAAGGTTGGGTCCCTGTTAGGAAAAAAACCTAGGGCCCTGAACTATGTGATGAGGACAGTTGGATGGCACTTGCAGGGTAGGCCTTCCTTCCCTAGCGAGAGCTAGCACGTGCCCTGTGCTGGCAGATGCTGCAGAGCCCTCACCCCCACAAAGCCACAGGTGCCACCCTCGGGGGGCCGCCGTTGTTTCCTCTCCATAAACTTGCTGGGTGATGCTGAGCTTGATAAGGGAGAAAAGAGACTATATGATAAGGAAGTCGCAGGGAAGAGCTAGCCTGTACTGGCAGCAGATGGGAGGAGGAGGGGGAATTCCCCTGGGAGTGGATTTTGAGGGTGCCGGATCAGGGGGCTGGAATATAAGACTGCATAAGCAAGTGTTAGCGAGTGGAGGCACTTTCTTGTGTCATAGGATGTAACGCCCTGGCGAGGACTCCAGGAGATGGAGGAAATTCACTGCCAGGGTGACCCTTAGAA
>CAUYON010016784.1:0-18539 GCA_963573935.1 Arctocebus calabarensis
TCTTCAGCTGGCTGCCACACCACCGACACTGCCAAGGAGGAGGCGGAAGGTCCGCCAGCCCCACTGAGCTGGCTAGGGCGCCAATTGTCCTGCATCAATTCTCCCTCTCTGAGTAGAAACTCCAACTGCTGTTAGGGAAAATGGGTGAAGACTCGATCTAACTGTTTCCTGCTGAATCGGGCAAAGATAGAAGGGGGCAGTTGGGGTTTCTCCAGAGGAGAGTGATACAGGTGGTTCATGGACTAGAACCATCTTTATTGCGTGTGGCTTGATGACATTTCTGGAAAACATAAATCTGATTAGTGTATTTAGTAATAGGCAAAGGTAGAACAGCGTCAGGTCAGAAGCACTTATTCAATGATGCTAAAAGAAAACCATATTACAGTTCTTCTTGCTGTTTCCTAAATGATAACTTTAAACTTTCTTTTGGCTCATAAGTGTAGGTGGTCTGTGATTGGCTGTCTTCAGCTCAATGGAGGAAAACATGAAATTAGAACTTCAAGCAGTAATCCAAAAGCCCATCTGTTTTTTGGTTGCAGCCATCATTGTTGTTTGGTGGGTCTGGGCTGGATTCGAACCACCAGCTCAGGTGTATGTGGCTGGTGTCTTAGCAACTTGAGCCACAGGCGCCGAGCCTATTCTCACTTTCTTTACTCTCTGGTATTCCAAGTACATGGATATTACATCTTTTGAAATTGTCCACAGTTCTTGGATATTCTGTTCTGTTTTTTTCTCTTTCTATTCACTTTTCTTTTTAACTCAGTTTGGAAAGTTTCTGTTGACCTATCTTCACGTTTGCTTATTCTTTCTTTTGTTGTATTAAATCTACTGATGAACCCTTTGAAAGCATTCTTCATTTCTGTGACTGTGTTTTTGATTTCTAGCATTTCATTTTGATATTTTTCTCAGAGCTTTTATCTTGCTGTGTAGATTACTTTCCCCCATTAGATCACTTAACATATTAATCATAGTTATTGTAAATTCTCTGTCAGATAATTCCAACATCAATGTCATATATACCTTATTCTAAAGCTTGCTTTATCTTTTCAGGTTGTGTGTTTTATTCTGTGGTGTCCCTTCTGATTTTTTTATATTGGGAGAGGAGGTAAATAGGCCTTTCTTTTTAATGAGGATTTATGTTAATCTAGTTAAGTTATAGGAGTCTACCTTTTCTTTTCTCCTGCCACAAATGGAAGAAGAGTTGCTCTAGCTGCACATTAATCCCACAAACACTAATGAAAGCTGATGAGCAAAAAAAAAAAGGTCTACGTATAATTTTCACAATATCCAACACCACTGATAAGCCAAGTAGGCCTCAAAAAATCAACATGCTGCCTGCAGGTTGCAGATTGAACACTCTGATTTGGAGTTGCCAATGTCCTCATTTTTGGTTTCACCTCTTGATTTGGGGTTTTCCCATGTAAGCTTCCTCAAAGAGAATTTTTCCCTTGCAGTTCTTACAGCTGTAATATAGATATTGTAGTAGCACCCTATTGATGTGATGATTAGATCTGAAGGGGTTAAAGCTGAAAAGTTTGCTGATTACGTTTCGGCCTCTTACTAGGTCTGTGTTTTGAGGCTGTGATCTTCACAAATGTCTCTCCAGTGGTGCAGCTTTTTGTCCTGACTACCTCCCTGGCTGCAATGCTGACATTTTATTTGCTTTCAGCTCTGATCTCTGTTGACTATTGTGTTTCTTTTGCCTTAGGTGAGATAGGAAAGCTGGAGGAGACTGGAGCTGGGAGAATTTCCCCTACTGTCCTGGAAGAAGGTTTCAGAATTGGCAAAATCTTTTTCCCTGGGAGGAGTAAAGTCTTTGATTTGTAGAAGTATCGAGGCATATTTTATACTGGTTATTCTACCTGCCACCTACAAGTGCTATGTGGATGTATTTTTCAGATACTAACCCTGTGAATCTAGTGGAGCTTCAGCAAAGGGCCATGAAAGTGTAGGAGTCTTTTGAGGCTTCCAGGAGTTTCTTGCACTCATCCTAGGGCACACTCAGCCTCCAGAGAGTCATCAAAATTACCATTTAAGTATTCATGCCAGTTTATGACTCCAGAAGCTTCTGCCCCAGGTAAGTAGATCGTGGTTGTTGTATCTTTCAGGATGGGTCTATCTTTCCAAATTTGAAGGTTGGTTTGTTCTGTGACCTCAAATTATCTGATGGATACAAGAAAAGTTTCTGATTTCCAGTTTTTCCAGATTTTCTTTGTAAGGATGGGGCAATGATTTTCAAGATGTTTGCATGTTGGAGCTGAAAGCAGAACTTACTACATTAACTATTTTACCCCCAGTAAGCAGAAAATCCCATCATGGTGGGTAAATGCTAAGAAAAGATTTCTAATCTGATAGATCTTTCACTTCTGCCACCCCAGAGACAGCAAGATCAAGTCTTCCTTTTCCTCCTCTGCCTACTCAACATTGAGGACAACTGGATGAAGACCTTTGTGATGATCCACTTCCATTTAGTAAAGAATAAATATATTGTCTTTTTCTTATTTTCTTAAAATTTTATTTCCTCTACTTTATTTTAGTGTAAGAATATAGTATGTAATACGTATAACATACAAAATATGTATTAAAATCAATTGTTTATCACACTTCCAGCCAACAGTAGGCTGTTAGCAGTTAAGTTTTGGGGGAGTCAAAAGTTACACACACTTTAGTACGTGTACACGTACAAGGGGGGTGCTCAGGAGACGGGCAACCTAATCCTGGTGTCATTCCAGGGTCATTCCCATATTTGGGGACCATAGGAATAACCAATTTAAGTATTGTTCCCCTGACAAGATTTAGAATCCTCCCACTCGATAAACATTAGCACGTTTCTGAAGTTACTAGTTCATCGTCTGCCTCTCACAGGATCTTCTGTGTCAGGGCTTCCTGGTGGCGTCCAGTCCAGATGAGACCCCCCACCAGCCTAACATCGCAGAGGACGGAGAGCACATTTGTGTGTGCTTTGAGTTTTGTTTCTCATGCTTGTTAGTGGTGTAGCTAAGGTGTGGTCTAGGCCATCTCTTTCAGCCACAAAATCGCTGTTGCAGTTCTTCTATAATAAGAATAGTTTGACTGCAGGCATGTGTGAGGTCTGGGTATGGTTAATTTCAGTCTCTGACTATTGAAGAAGCTCTGCCATAGTGTGGCATTGAGCCTTTTCTCCTGAATTCTCAGATGCTTGTTTCACAATATGTGAAACTTCCAATAACCAGGACAAGCTTCTGGCCAGAATGCTGAAGGATAATGGGAGAAGTGATGATGGAGACCCACATGGCTCGGGAACACAGCTCTGGCTGGGCTGGCATGTGAGGGGCTGAGCAACTTAGAAAACAAAGCGTATCAAATCTCTGATTTTGTCTGGCGGCTCGCCACCTCCAGATGGACAGAAAGGGTCCAATTTCTCTCTTCTCTTCTTTGACAAACAATACGTTAGTATAAATAAATGTTTACTCTGAAATGTGTGTAACAGCTGTAGGTTGGATGCAATGGTGATAAGCATAAGAAAAAAAAAGTGTGCCTGGAGTGACGCTTTCAAAAACCAAGGGAATTTTCAGGCTCCACAAACCAGAGACAATTACTTTGGCTGCATCTTTCAAGCTGCTTCGCTGTTTAGTCTCCAGTTGCTTTCCAAAATATGATGCTAAATCCTAATGTCTGGCGGGGAATTTTTGCTGGTGCTGTTAGCTTATAATCATTCTTTTCAAGAAGTTTTATTTGCTTTTTTTCTGGAAGGCATAGTCTGTGATAAAACCTGAGGGGGAAACTCATGGAGGTGGGTTTTCTTTCTTTGTTTCCTGAGCTATAATCTCTTCCTTTGTTAATTCTCAATTCTTTTGCTATTTGTACGTGAAAAGCCTGTCACACGAACAGATGAGTTAAAGCAATTTTTATTGTTTGGGGGAAAACAAAGTCACCTATGATGCTGTGAATTTAATTACTCTTTTTTTTTTTTTCCATTTTACGAAGGCAACCTTTTGAGATGAGATCTCGCCTGGAAGAAACTAGAAAGTTGAATTTTATTTCAGATTTGCATGAACCCCATAGAGAATGTCATAATCCTGTTGAAATCACTCTCTTCGTGGATCTGTCTAAGATAAATGAACTTGATTTACAGGGTCAGAGACCCTGGGTGGCTTTCCGATGTTATGTATGATTTTCTCAAGGCAATTTCACTGGCTAGACAGAACTCGAGTTCTCTTTTCTGCTAGTTCTCAACTCAGGTCCTTGTCTACTTCCTTTTAGTTCTTTATTTCAATTCCAGAAGAGCTACAAATGAGAAACCCAACACATGTAATGGCTACGAATGAGGTCATTTTGCTCACTTTGCTTTTAAAATAAATAAATGTTCTTTCCCTACCCTACGGTGAGGCCAGGGCAATGATTTTTCAGTTTGTTTTTGCTATTGGTTTACCTACACATTGAGAATTGGAGGGGTAAATAGATTCTCTACCTTCTTGCTCCAAATGCACAGATATCCAAAATTTAGCATGCAATATTGCAGGAGTTATGACGTTTCCTAAAGATTTTTCATGTATACTAAGTAAAGAATCCCTGCTTTGGGGGTTTGTGAAATAGAGACAGATGTGGTTTTAAGACCTAGTTTTGCCACCTAATAACTGTGAGAGTGTAGACAAAAATACTTAAAATCTTAGTGCATCAGTTTCCTCATCTATAAAATGAAGATTATAGTACACCCCTAATGGATTAGTTACAGGAGATCACCAAGTGCTACATAAACCAAGAGAAATGAAAACAGGAATCATAATGTGTAATCCTGTCCCATGACTCACAACATAGATAAAATGTTTCAAACGATGACATACAGGGAACTACCAAACTCAAGTTTGTTGGAATGCCAGCCCTTCAGACTTATGTGTTTTGAGATTAAACCATAGAAAAACTGCTTTACAAGGAAATCTGTCAGCACGGACCCCCACATTCCAAAGGTAGCTTCACTGCCTGTTTCAGCAAATCCTCCGATCTACAAGTTATGACCAGTCTATGTGTAGTCTTGGTGAATGATTGTCCTAATACCAGCCGATGACTTCCTTTTTTATTTCCCCATTTGAGATACTACTCAGACTTTCTATGATCAGTGGGTTTCACTAGTGGTCTTTGTATGTGGGCTTCCATTAACTTCTCAGAACCCCTGAGTGTAGAAATTGTCTACTTTTTTCTTCCTTTTGTGCAGTATCATCCTTCCAACCCCAGCTTTACTTTGAGGAAGTATTTCCCTAAGTGTGTTGAGTTTGTTTACGGTTGTCTCTGTTAGTGCCACCCTAAGGAGGAGCAAACTGCCTGTGAAACTATCTAGCAATGGGTTATTAGCAAGCTTTTGCCATGAATGATACATTTACATATTTTTGCATATTTTCTCTTGAATTCTTGGTCCTTTTGTTGGTAGGAACTCCTTATACATTCTTGATATTGGCCTATCACCTGTGATATAATTTGCAAATATTTGTTGTCCAGTTTGTCTTTGACTCTGTTTACAGATTTTTACTTGTTTTAGTTTGTCTTTTGGAAGAATTTATTCTCATGTCTGCAAATATATCATAATTTTAACAGTCTCTGCATTTTGAGTTGAAGTTATTAAGGTCTTCCCCATCAAAGATAAGGTCATAAAAAAGATAGAAGAAATAGGCAAACAAAAATGGTGAGGGATATTTTTAAAAAGAAGAGCAAACAGTGTAGACTAGTGTTATAAGATAAGAAAACAATTTCAAAGGTGTGAAATGGAACAGGAAGAAATGAACAGAATATAAAGGAATAAGAAAAAAGAGAGAGACAGAGAAAATGCAATAGAAACCCCATAGCAAAATCTATAAGAATTTACTATTCAATAAAAGTGGCATTTTTTTCTTTTTTAGTACTTACAGGTTTTACTGTTTAAAAACAATACAGCTTAAGAACTTACAGTAATCTTTAGAGCAATGAAAACCATTTCTTACCCTAAGGAATGAAATGTAATCACATACTTAGCAAAGATAGTATGTACCTGGAAGTTAGCCCTCAACTTTCAGACAGATACTAAATTTAATCCATGGGAAAAAATATCTTTCAGAATATCCATTCCTGAAGATCCCCTTTGAACCCTACATTTTGCTGCTTTTGTCATAGTCAATGGCACATATAGGTGCAATAAATAATTTTTGTGGTACTTAATTACTTAGGAGATTTCTGTAAGAGTCAAACGTTTTCGTTGAAGGTCTTATTTGTTCTTTTTACCAAACAGCAATTTTTACATGAATACTTTTTCACTTTTTTTCCAAAGAAAAACACTCTAATTTCCACTGAGGGTATGATTTTTTAAAGAACATTATTTAATATTGATCTTCAAAAGCTTATTGTGCAAAGCATTATCATATAAACTTCAGCCCAGGCAATAGAACAAGACCCTGTCTCTACAAAAATTAAAAATTAAAAAGAAAAACTCTGCAGCCACAGGGTAACCCAGAGGTCATAGACTCTAGCAGTTGTATAGTTGGTATATTGGGGAGTTGGCAATTGGGGAGAAGTGTAAGGAGCTGGTGGAGGAGGGATAGTAGCTAGAATATAATGCATTTCTATAGTCATCTCCTAGAACAGTGCTCCTGGTCCAGGGAACATAGTTTGGGATCTACTGTGTTCTATTCATTTGATAGGTGAGGAAGCTAAGGACCAGAGAATTAAAGAGAGCTAGAAAATGGCAGGGATGGGACACTAAAGCCCAGGACTTCTGGCCTATAATGCCTTTCTGATTAAAACAGTTGGGAAAATATGGCCATTTCCTAAGTGAAATTAAACAATTGGGTCACATCTGGAAAAAAGTAAAGTTGGAACTTTCCTCTGTATACATTTTAAATGGAGGAAAGATATAAATGTGAAAAATAAAATTCTTTGCAGGTCTAAAAGGAAAGAGGGGAGAATTACTTTGTAAATTTAATTTTTTTCACTTCCTATAGTAGACACGTGTATTTGTTACCTTCCTTGTCAGCAGTATTCCATTTGTATAAAATGTCCAAATTGCATATACATATATAAGTACAAAAAGTACATTAGTGGTTTCCAGAGCCTGGCATGGGAATAAAAGTTGACTAACTGCAAGTGGGCACAAGGCATCTTTTGGGAGTGATGAGATATTCTAAAACTGGACTGTAATGATGTTACAATTATTAAATTGTACATGTAGAATGAAGGAATTTTATGATATGAAAATTATGGTTGAATTAAGCTGTTAAAATGGATTATGGCTTGGTGATAGCTATTCCTGGGCAAGACAAATCTGGAGCCACCCTCACACCATGGTACATCTGGATGTCAAATGACTGATTCTTCCCTGGGTAAGAAGAGAGGTGACTCTGATGAATGAATGGAGAGAAGAGAACAAAGAAGATTTTCTTCCGGGGGTCTAATTTCCTCCCATTTCTTATCTTGCTTCCTGTAGGTCTCCACAGCCTCTGTTGGAAATGGCGTCTTAACTTGCATCCTTCCACACATGGTGACCAGAACATCTTGCTTCACTGCTG
Source organism: Arctocebus calabarensis (assembly GCA_963573935.1). NCBI lineage: Eukaryota > Metazoa > Chordata > Mammalia > Primates > Lorisidae > Arctocebus > Arctocebus calabarensis. The sequence goes on from CAUYON010016784.1 coordinate 7,509, forward strand.
AACAATAACCAATATCGTTTGCTGACCTCAGCCCAGTTGCTGCTTCTCTTGTTTAATTGGCTTTATGTGGAAGCCTTCAACTAAAAGAATGTCAGTTTTTAGGGAACGGTGCCAAAAAGTAATTAATTTCAAATACACAGCTTTTATATTTGATGCTGGAGTTTCTGTCTGAGGCCACATTTATTTACGTTCCTGTCTGAAGGAGATAATACTCCAGCTGAAGGGACAAGTTCTCGGGGACCCAGGGGAATGGCCTTGTTATGGGTCTGATGCTCCTGTTGGCTTTTGCATCTGGCAGTGTGGCTGCCTTTTCAAAATGGTAGCAATCAACTCTACCCAGGGACTATGGCTCCTCTTTCTTCTTGTTTAAATTTTTAATTTATTGGACTGGTTCATCATCTGGATAGAGCCCTAACAACTGTGGGAATGTTCTCATGAAATCCTACATGCAAAGGGTTATTATTCGAATTCCATAGGGACTTTCGTACCCATCTCAATTGTGTCTCTGCAAAAAAACCCAAACATCCTCTTCATGCTGTTTATGCCTCTCAGGAGCTTAGTAATGTTTTGTTTGCTCCAATATGTTTCTAAATCGATGTTTTACTGTGCTCTACCAGGATTCTGTTGCTTTCACTTGAAGCTGTGAGGACATCACAGAGAAAGATTGCCCTAAAGGGACAACCACACAGCATGGGGGGGGGCGGCTGATATACTTGGGGCGTCCAGATCCCATCTGAACAGGTGACAGGCAGTTGTTGGAAGGCGTATCTCACACAGCAGCATGTCCTTTGCTGTCATTATGTGAGAGCTGGTGGCTGAGGTCTGGAAGGAGGTAGAGGCTGGTTGTCCCTCTCCCATGAAACATGGAGAGGTGTCAGTGTACTTCTGCTTAGAAGGGAGCAGCTCCTAACTCTCAGTCACCTAGTTTTCACTCTTTTCTTTCGTACAGATGAAACTGTTTCTATTTGGCTTGTGTTGAAGAAGGCTTTCTATTTCTTTCGGGAAAATGTGGTGCCTTTACAAATGAGCAAATCTGCTTTCCAGTGACATCAAGCAGGTCAAAAGGATTTATTTTTCATTCTAGATTAAGGAATATGATCTCATTTCGATAAATTTCCTCCTCTTCCTCCCTCTCTCTTCCTTCCTCTTTCCCTCCTTTCTTCCTTTCCTTCCTTCTGTCTCTTAGAACAGTGTTTTTCAACCATTTTTTTTTCAATCTCATAGCACACTTGAACCTATTGTTAAACTTCTGTGGCACCCTTAAATTACGTTGATCAAAAAAAAGGTAAAAAGCATGTCTCGGCACCCCTAGCTCAGTGGGTAGGGCACCAGGCATGTACACTGAGGCTGGCGGGTTTGAGCCTGGTTGCAGTTGTCATTGTTGTCTGCTAAACAACAATGACAACTACAACCAAAAAATAGCCAGGCCTTGTGGTGGGTGCCTGTAGTCCCAGCTACTTGGGAGGCTGATGCAGGACAATCGCTTAAGCCCAAGAGTTTGAGGTTGCTATGAGCTGTGACAGCAAGGTGCTCTATCAAGGGTGACAAAGCGAGACTCTGTCTCAAAAATAAAAAGTAAAAAGAAGAATAGACTTACTGTACTTTGAAGTTCTTTTGAAAATAATCTAATTAATGATCTTTAAAAATTTTTCAGTGCACACCCAAGATCCTTTCACGGCACACCAGTTGAAAATCACTGTCTCAGACAAACATATAGAATAAAGAAAAATATCATAACTCATGAAAGGATGAATTAGAAGGGCAGTATGTAAGATCAAAATACAGGTGCCCTACAGACTTATCTATTGTTATTAAAGTTGAGCTGAAAATTGGGCTTGGAGCTTCCTATTGCTTAAGGAAAAACATCACCTGTATGGGTCCTTTTGACACATAGAAAAGTAAAAATATTCTTGGGACTTGTGCTGGAAACTACCACGTCTGACTCTATATGTTATAGGAACCAGAAAGTATGTGGTTTGTAAGGCAATGACTGTATAATAAACTTAATACTGGTTTTAATAATCTCAATTTTGTAGCCTTGTCAGGGAACAGTGAAGACATGGTACACGTGTGAAACTTAGTACAAGGAGTATCGTGATAGCCTGGGAAGTTTTCTACAAGTTAATGTGGTTTCTGGAGGGTCTGGTTTAATCTATAGGTAAAACATAGAATAGGGAGAGAAACGGATCATCTGATTGACTTTCAAACTCTCCAGTAAAAATGTCAATCATCTTGACAAGACTTTTGGTAAGAATTGGGCAGCAGATAACTTCAAGATATGCCCTCTGTCAGCACGGAGTACTTTCTCCTCTCTTCAACCGCCTACCAGTTTACCAAGGAACCCAAGTACATAATGAGCCTGAAACCAGACGATGTGCTAGAGAGTTCTTGAATTATAGGAACTGAAACATCATTGAAAAGTGGCTTTATCGTAGAAGAAATGGAGAGGTGATGGGATCTCTAGATACTGTCACCAATTGCTGATTGCTTCTTTGCGACAAATGTACTTAGTTCAGTTCTGTGATGCTGTCCATTCATCTCCTGGGAGGAGTATTGCTCTTTGCCATTTCAGACTCCAGGTGAACCATTTGCATTCATTAAGCCTGATGGGATGTTGGAGGGAATGAATAAATAAAGCTCTCTCATTTTAAAAGATCTAGCAGCAGAATTTCAATTTATGTAGAAAACTCTGCTGATATCTACCTTTCATCTTGTCTTCAGTAACTGGTGTTCAATATGGGTCCAGCAAGTTTATCTTTTTCACTGATATTTAATCACATAGGTTTCCATTAACAATAATGTTGACATATGACTGTGGAGGTTCATGTACAAAATACCACCAAGAATCTTTTCAGAACTTGGTGGTTTCTGAACATGGCCATGAATTGAGACGCAGGCTCTAATATCTGACTCTGAACTTTACTCAACACAGGGAAGCTGCTCCCTAATTCCCTAGTACATGACCAGGGTCCTCCCTTCTCTAGCACCTGGGCGTGGAGCCGGCTGGGTTTGAGACTGACTAGTGAGGATCCAAACTGAAGGATGTCATCTGGTATGACTCAGCAGGAGCAATGGGGTGAGGACTTAGTGAAGGGAAAGGAATAGAGAATCAGAGGAAATTAGGACAAAGAAAAGAAGATGGTCAGAATAAGAGTTGTCTTGAAAAAATAGTAGCTCTTGCTATTTATTTATTTAGACACAGTATCACTCTGTCACCCTGGATAGAGTGCTGTGGTGTCATAGCTCACAGTGACCTCAAACTCCTGGGCTTAAGCAATCCTCTTGCCTCAGCCTCCCAAATAGCTGGGACTACAGGTGTGCACCACATTGCCTTGCTAATTTTTTCTGTTTTTTAAGCAGAGACATTGTCTCTTGCTCAGGCTGGTGTTGAACTCCTGATCTCAAGCGATCCACCTGCTGTGGCCTCCTGGAGTGCTGGGATTACAGGGGTGATTCACTGTGCCCAGCCCTTAGCCAGCACCTTTTTCTCTTTCTGACTTCCCTTAGTCTTATTTGCTGTCTTTTGAGGAGTGTCTGAAAATCTCCTAGCTCTCTAGTTCTTTCTTTAGTTGAATCTACTCTATCATTGAAATCATCTTCTGAGTTTTTTATTTCAACAATTATATTTTTAATAGCAAACACCTTTGGTTGCCTCACCCTAAAGCTTGTTTCTGTTTCTTATTTGTAAGAATCATCCTTTAATGCTGCAAACCTACTTATTAAGCTGATTTTGAGTTATTACTTTTTCTGTATCATTTACCCTGCTTCTACTCTGTTACATTCCATTGCTCTTTTTGTTTTATTTTAAATACAGCTCTCGGCTCTTTGTGTTTTATAATCTTTCCCTGAGAGGTCATTTATATTGCCTAGAGATTTCTTTACTGTAATGTCTACCTTGGGAAAGGGGTGATAGTCTGGATGCTGGTCGGGGAGCTTAAGGGTTGGAGACTTGGAAGTTGGGGGTGTGGCCCTAGAGCAAGGGTATGCAACCTCTTTTATTTCTGGTGCACATTGGTAAAATAAAAGTTGTCTTGGGCCACACATTAAGTACACAAACCATAATGACTGCTGATGAACAAAAGAAAAGGTCTGTGCCTACTTTTCATGATATCTGGCGTTATGGTTAAGCAAAATAGTCCTCAGATAATCTCCAGGTGGCAAGCAAGGCACAGGTTGGACACCATTGCCTAGAGCTTCTCTCTTTGCATTCTGGAACCCACTACCATCCGTCTTCTCCATCCCTCCCCCTTTTGGTAGCATCATTTGCCTCCCAGGTCTCTCTGTCCTAGGTGCTACTCTTATGAAGTTGTGATTTCTTAGACATGAACTGAAAATACAGAGGGAAGTTGCAGGCTGGCTAGACTGCCTTTACTCTTTGAAATTGGTCCCCAATCCATTTGGGCTCCAGATGCTTCTTTGCTTGGTATATCTGCTCTACTGATCTTCAGACTTAGGGCAGGCAGGGCTCTACCCAGGGCAATCGGAGGAACAGGGAGGGGTAAGCTGGCAGCTTTCTCCTTGCCTGCCTCCTTGCCCATAGCCCTGAAGGTGCTTCTGGCCAGTCACAGGGGCATGATTCTGAAAGGGAACACCACTTCCTGGCTGTGAGTAGAGGGAGGAGGGAATGACAGTAAGAAGACAGAATAGAAACAAATCATATCAGCCTAGTTGGATTCAGCCTTTTAAAAATTTGTTCTACTGAAGAGTAGGAAAATGAGGTGGTCCTGGGAGATAGCAACAAGTCGAAGTGTCTTATCACAGCCTTGTGAACTAGATGAAGAAAAACATAAAAAATCAATGAGTGGTATGTCGTGGTGGATGGCTGTGGGCTGTAGCCAGGTTAGTCGGTTAATTGATTGTCTATGTAAAGAGAGGATTCTAGTAGTGTACTTCAGGGATTTGGCCTTACCCCTGTTCTGCTAGTTCAATATTTATTATATTAATGATGTGGTAAAATATAAAGGCATATTCATATTTGTAGATGGTCAAAGTCTGGGAGGGCGCAGTGCTTACAGAATGTAGTCCTAAATAAATACCGAAAGACTAGAGAGACTAATGCAACAGACATGAATACGAATAAGCTCGTGGTCCTGAAACACCTCCCCGCCCTGACAGCATCAGCATCAGCAAATGCTAAGCATTTTAGTTCACACTAAACTTGAGGAGAATCAGGGTGATGTGGCTGATGAAATATGGTCACCAAAAGCTGCATCTCGAGGAATGCATCATGTAGGTAAAGGAGGTATGATTCTTGCTCTTCTCTATTTTGGTCAGACAATGCTAACACAATGCAGTTCAGTTCTGAGGGTCATGCTTAAAAAGGGATCCAAGTAAATGAAGTATGTTCATAGCATCATCCGAGTAGTAAAGGGGCTCACAACTATATCATCTAAGGATTTGTTTAGGGAGCTTGTGATGCTCACCCTGTAAAAGCAAAGGATGACTGGGAGGAGAATTCTCAACTAAGGGTGGCTAGGATGAAAAGGCACTGGCTGTATTTTATGTGACTCTTCCAAAGGATGGGGTTAAGACCAGTGGGTGGAAACTGTGGGAAGACAGCTTTCAGCTCAACCTATGGAAAGCATTTCCTACCGATCTTAGCCATCAGATTCCATCTTTGGAAAGGGGTTGACTGATGAAGATATTCGAGCATAATCCACATGATTTATTAAAGGCACACAATGAGCAGCTGGAGAAGTGGTCATTAAAATCCTTGCAGAATACAAAATTGTTTAGCTTATTTGAGGAAACTTCATGGAAGAGATCAAAGTGGAGCTGGGCCAGGAAGGGCGGATGGACATAGACAATGCGTTCTCCACAGGGGTGATAGTGCCCCAAGACAGTGAAACTGGTTCTCGCAATTGTACTAGACAGATATATATTGTATCTTTGGTATTAATATTTCACCCTAGAAGAAGGGTGGTTAGAAAAATGTCGAAGAAGTTCCCTTAAGGAAGCTGTAATGAAAAAAAGGTATATTCATTTCTTATTGCTGCTGTAAACTACCACACATTTAGTAGCTTCAAGCAACACATAGTTATTATTTTTTATTATAGTTTTACGGGTCAGAAGTCTAAAGTAAGTCAGCAGAACAGTGGCCCCTCTGGAGGCTCCAGGGCACCATTCATTGCCTGGCCCTTTCCAAATTCTAGAAGTTGCCACATTTCTCAGCCCACAGCCCATCATCACATAGATCTCCACTTCTATTATTCATCTCCTTTCTTTCTTTTCCCTCATAAGCTTCCTGGAATCACATTGGTTTCACTTTGAAAATCCAAGCAAATTTTCCTCTGTATCAAAATCTTACACTGACAACATCCTTTAGTCATATGAGATAACACATTTATAAGCTGTACAGATTAGGAGGGCTGGATATGGAGCCCTATGGATATGGAGGGCTGCACTCTTCTGTTGACTCATGTTAGGAGAGGAGAAACAAAGAAAGAATACATGGGTGGCTTTATGCGATCATAGCCATAGAAAAATAACTCAGGACAGAGATGGACAACTGATACGCATCCAGAAATATGCTCCGCCCAAATGAGAACCCCATTGTTATAATCTGAACCACTGTTAGAATCATAATTTTATGTTTTGACAGGGCTAATTTTAAATTTTCACTTGCATATGTAAATTCAAAAGCCCTGCATAAATTTGCTAAAGCTGCCTAACAAATCAACACAAATGAAGTGGCTTACAACACACACTTATCCTCTCGCAATTGTGGAGGGCAGAAGTTCAAAACCAAGGTGGCCATGCTTCCGTTGAAGGTCCCAGGGCAGAAAGCTCCCTGCCTCGCCCAGACTCTGAGGGCTCCAGGTGCCGTGTGGATTGCAGCTGCATCACTCCAAGCTAGTGATTTTCAACCTGCGTGCCCTGGCACACTGGTGTGCCGTGAGAGGAACTTAGGTATGCTGAGAACCTTTTTAAAGATCATTAATTAAAGTATTTTGAAAGAAGTTCAAAGAACAATAAGTAAATTCTTTTTTTTACTCTTTTTTTTATCAACATAATTTAAATGTGCTGCAGAAGCTTAACTGTAGGTTCAGGTGTGCTGTGAGATAAGAAAGGTTGAAAAACACTGCTCTAAGCTGAGCACTTTCTCCATCTTCATAGGGCTTTCTCCTTTCATCCCTTTGCATCCTTGTCTTCTTTTCTGTCTTTTGTAAAGACACATCATTGGATTCAGTATCTAACACATAATCCCGGATGATGACATTTGCAAAGACTCTTTTTCCAAATAAAGCCACATGCACATTTTCCAGGCGTTAAGATTTGGATTTATCTTTTGGGGAGATACCATTCATTCACCCTACTACAATCCAAGTCAAAATTGCCTCCAGGGAAAGAAATAATAGTTTTTGTGCTCAAAGGAGCCACATTTCAAGCCACGAGTCATTGTCTTGGCAGTTGTTCCTGAACATCAGTGGGCAGCAGAATCGTTGAGCAGGTGGTTCAGGGAGGCCCTAAGAATCTGTGTCATTTCTGGACTCCTGGGCTGGGGGAGTAATAGATGATGCTTTCTCAAAACACTTGTTGCTTCTCATTTCTCCCTCATTTCCCTCTTCCCTTCCTCCACATAGTGGCCGGGGTTGTATTTTTAAACCACAGTCCTAATCATAGCCTTTCTTCTTCAAAACATCATGGATTTCCTTTTTCATCTCTTCAGACCAAGTCTGACGTTTGACATCTAAGCCCTTGGATGACCCTGTCCTAGGCACACCTCAATCTCCACCTCAACACTCCCGTTCTAGTGGGCGATTCCCTGCTCTCCGTGTCTTCCTCGTACCTACCCCCGGAGTTATGTCACTGCTTTTGAGGTTCCTCCATCATTCAGGCAGGCTCTGCCCTGGTTCCCAGCATGACCCCAGTGCTTGTCCATCTCCTGTGCTCCCCAGACTTGTCAGTACACAGGAGTCCCCTGGGAGCGTGTTCAGATGCAGATTTGGACACAGTAGGTCTGGGGTGGGCTGGACATGCTGCATGTCTGACAAGTGTCCAGACGATGCCCATGCTGCCTTTGGGATCTGTACTTTAGTAGCAAAATTCTACAGCCCTCACCACCATCTGCCTTAACTGGTTAATTATGTTTGTGTGTGTGTGCTTGGGGGAGGGTCTCTCCCCCCTCCTCCACAAACTCTGCTCTCACAGGGATGAGGAACTAAGTCTTGTTCATCTCTAACGTTCAGGCCTAGTGTCCTAGGCTAGGCCTACGTGCCAAAAAGCTGATGAAGGCAAATGGAGTCAAATTAAATTTGAATAAAAATGGAGGATAATTGCAGCAATTTGGCTCTTTGCTGCCTTCCTGCTGCTGCAGGGCTGGGTCTGGAGAGGGGCACCGGGAGCCTGCAGCTGGTAAAGAGATGGCCCTGATCGCCCATCCTCCAAAATCAAACATCTATCTGAAGATTTTCATGCACCAAAACTCTCCTTCAGGTGGAAGTAATTATTTAAGTCGCTATAATACCAGCACCCTGCAGGTGCAGGTCACAGGCTATTCAGAGAGAACACATTTTGCATAATGCTCCTGGATGGAGGATGGGGAGTCCAGCTTATTTTCTCCTAAAAAGCTGTCTCCATTGGGAGCATGTGGAGTGCAACGGGAAAATTCTTGTCTAGAGGTGGGCTGCCTCATTCTGTTGCTTTTGTTTAGAAGTAAACTGGAGGGAGGGAAGAAGGGAGAAGAGTTAAATGAAAATACAATGCAGTGTCTCTACAGGTTCTGGCTGAGAACTCTTCCAGGAAACGGAGGTTGCTTGGTGGAAGCATTAGACAAGTCAACAGACTCAAACAGAGCTTTAAAAAGAGAAAAGATAAAGTGTAGCTCAGTAGAGAAATGCTACTGTACCCTGAGACTGGGAGGTAAAGGGATTTGACCAGCAGAGCTGGGTGGGAACAGTGGGCTGAACAACTCGTCTTAGTTGCCCGCAACATTCTTGTTTAAGTATTAAAAGCTCCAGGTCCTAGAAAACTGAGGAGTCCCAAGCAAACTGGGAAGTTTGGTCACCCTATGTATAGAGAGGGCCACCACAGGGAAGTTTTAAAGCAGTTCATTTGGCTCCTTCTAGTCTAAATTCCTCAACTGCATTCTTCCTTCCTGGTGGTCCCCACCTGCCTTCCCACTGCCCCATCAAGATGTTACTTCCAGCACCGCGGTGTTCAGTGCTGAAAACAGTTAAAGCTTGTTGCCTTTCAGGGACATGTTGATTGTAAGTCCCTGAGGACTCCTCCAGGCTCCATGAACTTGTCTTCACATTCTCATTCATCACAACAGTGACATTTCCCAGAATGTCATTCACTATCACATTTGCTAATAATTACAGCTCCCCCCTCCACTGCGAGAATCTGTGGGCAAAGGTGTTGGTATGCTTAAATTGCACTTGAAAAACAATAGGTTGCAAAAGACACACACGGGTGGGCTCAAGTAGCACAGGTAATCAGAGAGAATTGGGGCCTCAAACGCAGGAGTCCTAACGCAGGGCGCGTTCTATCATCGCCTCACTGGTGACCTGCTGTTTTTATGCATGCAGTGGTGGTGTTTCTATTTTCAAATTATATCTATGTGAGAGTCAAGTTCTGTATTGTTCTCATCTGCAATTACTAAAAAATGCTACACCTTATCTATGATGGAAGTATAATAATTGGGTTTGATTATTGTTTATTTCCAGTTCTGGTGGCCTCAGAGCTCTCAGCCCAATAGGGAGAATTTCCTGTGTGTGATAACTTGAGATTCAGGAACGAGGCTGCTGTAGCCAAGGACAGGTGGCAAGAGGAATGAAGTCTGGCCAGAAGCCCTCCCACCATGCCAGTGTAGACACTGGGGAAATGGATCCAGAGACTCATCATAGCTTTCCAGTGGAGTTGGGGGAGGCCAATACCTGACCTAGTTATAATTGTAGCCACATTTGGTCCGAGGATCTTTGACACCTGAGGAGGGTTGCCAGAGACAAGAAGTTGGTTGGGGTGTCTTCATCTAAGGAGGGGTTGCCAGAGACAAGAAGTTGTGGGTGTCTTCATCTATTAAGTTCTATCCAATGATGGAGGGTTCTCTCCTGACCCTTGTAGGGATAGTTCATGCAATATTTTGTAACAGATAAACTACAGATATGTGTCTTATTTGCTTAGTAATGTAGGTTTAGCATCCAAACAGCTAAATCATTACCTCGATGAAAGTAGAAATGAGTCATCTGATTGTTTTCCTATGTACAAATTGTTACTGAGCTGCAGGATTTTTTTTTTGTTTGTAGTTTTAAATTTTAACTGTGACAAAGAAATTATACATGAGGAATTATAAATGGGGGATTTGTCAGATTTGAGATCCTTTTTATTATTTTAAATTAGAACTGCTACATGTATTAACTAATAAAATATTTTTATTTTATTCTTTTTTTATTAAATCATAGCTGTGTACATTAATGCAATTATGGGTACAATGTGCTGGTTTTACATACAATTTGAAATATTTTCATGAAACTGGTTAACATAGCCTTCACCGCATTTTCTTAGTTATTGTGTTAAGACATTTATATTCTGTACTTAGTATACTTAACATGTACCCTTGTAAGATGCACCGTAGGTGTGGTCCCACCAATTACCCTCCCTCCACCCATCCTCCCCCCTCTCCTCCCCTTTCCCCTTCCTCTGGCTATAGTTGGATTATAGCTTTCATATGGAAGTATGGGTGCTTATATATTGGTTTCACAGTAGGGCTGAGTACATTGGATACTTTTTCTTCCATTCTTGAGATACTTTGCTAAGAAGAATATGTTCTAGCTCCATCCATGTAAACATAAAAGAGGTAAAGTCTCCATCTTTCTTTAAGGCTGCGTAATATTCCATGGTACACATGTACCACAATTTATTAATCCATTCATGGATCGATGGGCACTTGGGTTTCTTCCATGACTTAGCAATTATGAATTGGGTTGCAATGAACATTCTGGTACAGATGTCTTTGTTATAATGTGATTTTTGGTCTTCTGGGTATATACCTAGTAAAGGAATTATAGGATCAAATGGCAGGTCAATTTT
>CAUYON010016786.1:0-14969 GCA_963573935.1 Arctocebus calabarensis
GATTTGAGCAGACACTTCACCAAAAGAAGACATACAGAGAGAAAATTAGTATATAGAAAGATGCTCAAAATCATATGTCATTAGGAAATTGCAAAATTGCAAATGAAAGCAACAATGTGATATCTCCGTGTATCTATTTGGACTTCTAAAATCTAAAATGCTAGTAAAATCAAATGCTGGTGAAGGTGTGAAAGAAGAACTCTCATTCATTGCTGGTGGGAATACAAAAAGAAACTGAAAGACAGCTTGGCAGTTTCTTATAAACTGCACATACTCTTACAGTATCAATCAACAATGTGATCCTTGGTATTTACTCAAATGTGTTGAAATTTTGTGTCCTCACAGTTTCATTATTGCCAAAATTTATAAGCAACTATGATGTCCTTGGTGAATGGATAAACAAAGTCTGGCATATCTTTACCATGGAATATTATTCCTTAATAAGAAATGAGGTAACACCCTTGAGAACTGGAAGAACCTTCAGTACATATTGATGGGTACTACGATGTTCACATATGTATAAGTAGAAATAGAAGGATATTCACATTGTATATCTATAGACTTATACACATACCTATCAAGAACTCAAAAGTGATAGGAAAAGATACTTAATTATTAACTATAAGTATTATTATTATTCAGAAGTCATTTTTAAAAATATAACACAGCTGGAATTCACTTCTGAGGTATCTCAAATACCTAAAGAGACATTTCAACTATAATTAAAAGTTAAAACACTCTAGGACAAAGAGATCAAGAAGCACTTGGACATTTTCCTGTTTCAGGGAGACAGCTTGTCTTTGAAGACAGTGCCCTTCATAAGATGGATGACTTCATTTGGCTTTTCCTGTGGTCTTGCAGGATAGTTGGAATGAATAGTTGTAATGAAGGGCATTAAAAAAAAAGAAAAAAAACCTCAAGTATTGGAATGTTTTTAAGTAAAGAATAGGCCTACCAGGTGCCAGGGTATGTACATATGGTAGAAAAAGTACCTGTTTACAAAATATTTCCTCTTTACAGTTCTGTAAAAATACTAGGTGTGGTTCTGTTATTTTCTTTTAAAATGTTAAGAGAATGTATTTAACATACATAAGTTACAAATCCTGGATGCTGTTCCTCATCCCTCAATTTGTTGGAATCCAATAGATATCGCTGGGAGAAGGCAGCAATGATCAGCGTTAACCAGTGGAAACCTTAGAAACATATCAATACTTGGACCGTGCCCCAGATCCACTGAATCAGAATCCTCAGAAAACATTTAAACAAGCGAAGTACTAATGCATTTGTCAGCTTTTTCTCTGATGCATAACTCAAGATAAGAACAATTATTTTTACCAGTGATTTGCTAGACCTTCAACTAAATGTCTTTTGGGTGTGTGTGTTGCTTAGATTTATTTATTTATTTTATTTATTCTTTTTTTATTAAATCATAACTGTGTACTATAATGCATTTATGGGGTACAATGTGCTAGTTTTATATACAATTTGAAATACTTATAACAAACTCATTAACATTGCCTTCATAGCACATTCATTATTTGTTAAGACACTTATACTCTACACTTAGTAGATTTGACATGTACCCTTTGACATGTATGGTGCACCATAGGTGTGGTTCTACCAATTACCCTCCCTTCACCTATTCTTCCCCACCTCTCCCACACTGCCCCGCTCTCCCTCCCTTTTCCCCTTCATCTTGGGCTGTGGTTGGGTTATAGCCTTCATATGAAAGCTATAAATTAGTTTCATAGTAGGGCTGAGTACATTGGATACTTTTTATTCCATTCTTGAGATACTTCACTAAGGAGAATATGTTCCAACTCCAACCATGTGAAGATGAAAGAGGTAAAATCTCCACCTTTCTTTAAGGCTGCATAATATTCCATGATATGAATATAGCACAATTTATTAATCCATTCATGGGTTGATGGGCACTCGACTTCTTCCATGACTTAGCAATTATGAATTGGACTGCAGTAAACATTCTGGTGCAAATATCCTTGTTATAAAGTACTTTTTGGTCTTCTGGATCAAATGGCAGGTCTATTTTTAGATCCCTAAATGATCTGCAAACTTCTTTCCAAAAGGAACGTATTAGTTTGCATTCCCACCAGCAGTGCAGAAGTGTTTCCCTTTCTACACATCCACTCCAACATTTATAGTTTTTGGACTTTTTGATGTGGGCTAACCTTATTGAAGTTAGATGATAGGTCAAGGTGGTTTTGATTTGCATTTCTCTGATGATTAAGGATGATGAGCATTTTTTTCATGTGTATTTAGGCCATGCACCTGTCTTCTTCAGAGATGTTTCTATTCAACTCTCTTACCCACGATGAGATGGGACCACTTGTTCTTTTCTTGCTAATATGTTTCACTTCTCTATAGATTCTGTTTATCAAACCTTTCCTAGAGACATAACCTGCAAATATCTTCTCCCATTCTGAGGGCTATCTGCCTGCTTTACATACTATGTTCTTGGCTGTGCCAAAACTTTTAATTTTGATCAGGTCTCAGTAATGTATTTTTGGTGTTGCTTCAATTGCCCAGGGGATCTGCCTCAAAAAATATTCTCCCATGCTGATTTCTTCAAGTGTTTTCCCTTCACTCTCTTCTAGTACTTTTATAGTTTCATGTCTTAAGTTTAAAGCTTGTATCCAATGAGAATCTATTTTTGTTAAAGATGAAAGGTATTTCAGGCTTCTACAGGTTGGCAGCCAGTTCACCCAGTACCATTTGTTGAATAGAGAATCTTTCCCCCACTGAATGTTCTTGATAGGCTTATCAAAGATCAAACGACAATAGATAGCTGGGTTCATCTCTTGGTTTTCTATTCAGTTCCATACATCTACCTCTCTATTTTTGTGCCAATACCATGCTATTTTGATCACTCTAGATTTAGAAATAGTCTGAAGGCTGTTAGCATGATTCATTCTCATTTGTTTTTATTTCTGAGTAATGTCTTGGCTAATTGAGGTTTTTTTCTGATTCCATATAAAATAAAGTATTATTTTTCCAGATCTTTAAAGTATGACAGTGGTGATTTAATAGGGATTGCATTAAAATTTTATATTGCTTTGGATAGTATAAACATTTTAACAATGTTGATTCTTCTCAGCCATGAGCATGGTACGTTTTTACATTTGTTAACATCTTGAGCTATTTCCTTTCTCAGAGCTTCATAGTTTTCTTTATAGAGATCTTTCACATCCCTTGTTAGTTAAACTCCCAAGTAATTTCATATTCTTTGGCACTATTATAAAAGGTATAGGGTTCTAGACTGTTTTTTCAGCTTGATTATTGTTAGTATATATAAAGGCTACTGATTTGTGAGTATTGATTTTATAACCTGAGACACTGCTGCATTTCTTGATCACTTCTAAGAGTTTTGTAGTTAAGTCCCTGGGGTTCTCCAGAAATACCATATCATATCATATCATATCATATCATATCATATCATCTGGGCAGAGTGAAAGATGACCTCCTCTGATCCTTTTTGGATATCCTTGATCACCTTCTCTTGCCTGATTGTGATGGCTAAGACTTCCATTACAACATAAAAAAGCAGTGGAGACAATGGGTGTTAACCAGGTCAATAACATCAAATAATCAAGAAAGAAATTAGAGAAAGAATAAACGTTTCAGGGAAACTTTAAGGAAATAAATTATGCTACTTTTTATGTTTAACTAGAATTCAAATACTGATTTATTTTAAAAACCAGTATCATGCAAGACCTTGAGTATAACTTTCAAATATTCTACCAATAGGTAGATGGAGACCCCAGTTTACTTTTTATTATTCCTCCCCTTTAGTCCAACAAGGATCTGATTCTTTTCTATGCCACCCAGATTTACTGTAAAATTCTAACTTTTTTTTTCTTTCTCCTCCACCACATATTATTAATAAAAATTATACAATTCTATTAATAAGCTATGACAAGTGCCTGGCACATAAAAACTAATCAATAAACGTTGTTAATACTAGTTAGTTTGTAACTAGATTAGTCCCAGATGGGCATGGTGGGTCATACCTACAATCCTAGCACTCTAGGACACCGAGGCAAGTGCATTGCTTGTGCTTAGAAGTTTGAAACCAGCCTGAGCAAGTGCAAGACACTGTCCCTACTACTAGAAAAACAGCTAGCTGGCCTTGTGGCAGGCACCTATAATTTCAACCACTCGGGGGGCCAAGGCAAGAAGACTGAGCCCAGATTTGGGGGATCCTGTGAGCTATGAACCATGGCACTCTAGCCGGGGCAACAGAGTGAGACTCTGTCTCAAACACAATCAAACAAACAAACACAAACAACAAAAAAACTAGATTAGTCCCCCAAAGGGAGTGAACAAGGAGAAAGGATATGGGAAGGAAAATAATGCACCCTAGAGCATTTAAAGAAAGCGTTTTGAAGTAAAATGACAGAAAAGAATATGAGATGCTCAGTTAATACTGATTAATTATTTGAGCAAATACTACCAAATGTTTTAATAGGATTAAAAAAAGAGAAATAACGTGGCCAAAACCAGTTAGGCCATAGGTAACTTGCTGAGTCAGAATCCAGATTAGAGTATAACAAAACCACTAGAATAGCTGGAGACATAAACATCTTTCTACAGTAGTTAACAGATCCAACAGACGGAAAATTAATAAGGATGCTGTTGAACCAGGCAGCACCTATTAATGGAATGGAACTGCCGTTTATAGACTACCAAACAATAGCAGAATACACATTCTTCTTAAACTTACATAAAGCATTCATCAACACTATGGTGTATTGAAATACATCTTACCAAATTAAAAAAAAATAGAAACCATATAATGACTGATCTCAGAACACAATAGGGTTAAACTAGAAATCAATTGCAGAAAGATAGCTGGAAAAATCTCCAAATACTGAACAACACACTGATAAATAACACATAGGTCAAAGAATAAATATCAAAGAAAATTAAAAAGTAATTCAAGTATAATTTAATAAATTATGGAGTACTATTCAGGATCTTTTTTTTTTGTAGACACAGAGAGTCTCACTTTGTCACCCTCGGTAGAGTGCCGTGGCGTCACACAGCTCACAGCAACCTCAGCTCCTGGACTTAGGCATTCTCTTGCCTCAGCGTCCTGAGTTGCTGGAACTACAGGTGCCTGCCACAATGCCTGGCTATTATTTGTTGCAGTTTGGCCAGGGCTGGGTTTGAACATGCCACCCTCAGTATATGGGGCGGCGCCCTACCCACTGAGCCACAGGCGCCACAAATCTAGTATCTTTTGTTAACAACCTGTATGACGTGAAGTATGAAAAAACACCACATCTACTCAAGACTAAGATGGAACTAGTCAAGCAATACCTATGTGCACAAATGGAAGTGTAACTCCAAGGAAATCAATTGGGTAGAAAAGGAGAAAAGGTGTAGGATAAATTCACATCTGACTTGTGCAGTGCACATATTCTGGGTGGAGGGCACACTTATAACATTGACTTAAAGTGTACAAAACCAAACTATGTAACCAAAATGTTTTGTGCCCCTATAATATTCTGAAATTAAAAAATATATATAACATTTTTAACTACATGAAAATAAACGCAGAATTTATCAAAAGTTTTGGGATGAAGCAAAAGTTTTACTTACAGGAAACTTTGTATCATTTAATGTATATATTAGATACAGAATGATCTAAGTTCAATCACATAAGCTCTTACTCTAGGAAACCAGAAAAATAAGAATTCATTAAATCAAGAGATAAAAAAGAAAGAATATTATAAAAATTAGAGCAGAAATCAATGAAATTAAAAACAGGAAATCAATGAAGAAAAGCAATAGCAATGAATGTATGTGTTAGGAAAAAATAAAAGGATTTGAAATAATCTAAGCTTCCCCTGAGGAAATTAGTAAAAAAGAGCAAATTAAATCCAAAGTAAGCTAAAGAAAAAGAAAATAGGACAAATTATTGCAGAAAATGGCAAAATTGAAAATAATAGAGAAAGTAAATGAAACTAGTTGCTGATTCTTTTAAAATATCAATAAAATTGTTAAATGTCTCGCTAGAATAACTAAGAAAAAAGAGAGAAGACACAAATTACTAGTATCAGAAATGGAACAAGGTCCATCCATACAGATCCCACAGACACTAAAAATATAAAGGAATATTATGGAGAAGTCTGTTACCTCAAATCATTCAACCATAAAAGCTATTATTAAATATCATTTATAAGTTTCATTTGGTGCCACTGATTGGACATTAAACAATGTAAAAAATATACTCCCTACCTAAAAATTACTCACAAACATGAGAGTTATGTTAAGGACTACCTTGAAGGATTAAAAACATATTTTGGAAATATTATATATAAGAACTTACAAGCACCTAATACTAAACTGCATATTTTATATTTCTTTGGCTCAACATCTAAATTGGAAACTTTATTAGAGTAGGTTATTCTTTGTTGCCTTCATAGAACTAAGAGAACTGAAAAGCAAATACAGATGGACCAAAATACTCTTGGAAGTTTGAAACTTTGTATCTGTATATTTAACTATATATTTAATGTGCAATTAAATATATTTAATATTTAATATATAACTGTATATTTAATGTGAAATTTCAAATAGAAGCATAAATACAAATTCTGAGTGCACACTTCTTTGTAAAAGCTTCCTTGTTCTTTTGCAAGCCCAAAATAATTATCTAGAGAAGGGTGTCCTCCTTTTCAACAGAAGAAGCACTTCAAAGTCATAGGTGTTGTCAAATACGTTTCCTCCATTGATGAGACAGGTGAGGGGCTAATGATCAAAGACTAAGTAACAAGGATGTGTTTTGGGGTATTTGGGTAAAATGGGATCTATTTAAGCAATTATACATCTGAATTATAACATTTCTCCTTGAAATAGTTCTATGTTCTACTTTAACTTTGTTTAAGCATGTTAAAATAAGGCTGTTCAAGGCAATGTCTCTCTATCTTACTGAGACCAGAACCACTAGTGCAGCTGTCCTTCAAAACAAGAATGCTGCCAAATATGCAAATACTCTCTCACACTGTGAGGACACACTCGGGACCTGATCCTCTGGCCAACTGGCAGCTGTCACGTTGGTGTGGGTTCACTGATTTCTTTTTTCTCTTTTGCTGGAAGGGAAAATAAGAATATATTCTCTCTCTCTCTCCCCCATATACGTATATATACATACACACACACATACACAGAGACACATGTATACACATTCTCCTAAACATATACATAACACAAACACTATACACAGAGTGAAATACCCATAGCTCTGTGTGCTGCTGGATAGCTGGCTTGTTAATTTTAGTAGAGGAAAGGCCTCAAGTTAATCAGCTCTGGCCTCATTATTGTAGTCAGTGGAAATCATTATAGTTGGCTTCTGGGGGAAACAAGGATGATTTGTCCATCCAAGAAAAGAAATTACACACCAAAAAATAAATATCATAGCATTGCAGTGTAAGGGCAGGGAGAGATGGAGTAACTTTCTTAAATTGTACAGAAATGTTTTCATTCTGAACAAGAAATAAACAAGGTAAAAATTCCTCAGTTAAATTTAGAATATTTCTTGATCTTTCAAAATTTAAGTTAGCTGCTTTGTTAAGAATGATGGAATTACTTAATGATTTGAGATATTGGGGAGAGGAGTGATGGCATTTGTCATCACCTTAAATTACAGTTTTATAATTCTCCTAATGCCTTTCTTTTGCCTTAACATTTAGACTTATCCCTTCATAATTTACTCTAAAAGACATTTACAAAACAGATACTCTGCAAGACTTTTAGACAAGCTCAAAGCCTGAAGCACTAAACTCCATTTGGTAGATATATAACGGAATGTTTTAGTTTCTAACCTGAAGCACCTCACCCAAAGATTTAAAATGCCATGGGGATTAATCTATTTTTGAAATGTACTTTTCAGACAGACCTATTTAAGAAAACCCCTGATGAATAAAAGCAAGGATTTTTGTTGAGCCAATCATGATACAGCAAAAGGCTATTTTTGAATTTGACCCAACTCTGGCTAAAAATCAGCCTTAGCCAAACTCCAATTTTCCTCTACTTGAAGACAACGTTATTTAAGTGCCCTCAATGAATACATTTCTCTCAGATTCACATAATTCCTTCATATAATAACAGGAAAGTAACCAAATACATAATGTCCCAGCTATTTCATGATACCAAACGTATGTAAGACTTATAAATGTGAGTATAGAAATCATAAATATATATGATCACACATGATCTAGGATTAGTCTTATTTCACTGCATTTGGGGCTGGAAGAATAAGTCTGAATCTTGGTTCTGCACTTTCTTGGTATGTTAACTTGAGCAAGTCCAGGTTTTGCTAAGATTTGTATTTTCATTTTTATTTCCTTTCTCCTCTTTTCTCTTTTCCTCCTTCCCTTCTTCCCTACATATTCTAGTGTGAAACAGATGACATAACTGATGATGATAAATGCTATGGAGAAAAATACAGCAGGGTAGGTGGTGGGGTGCCTGTAGCTCAAAGGAATAGGGCGCCGGTCTCATACACTGGAGGTGGCCAGTTCAAACCCAGCCCTGGCCAAAAACTGCAAAAAAAAAAAAAAAAAAAAAAAAATACAGCAGGAAAAGAAATTGGAAGTGCTAGGTTAAAAAAGTGCTTTGCTATTTTTATGCTGAGCCATCAAGAAAGTCCTTGCTTATTAAAAACATGATAATTGAGCAGACCTGAAGGAATCAAGGCATAAAGACATGAAACTTATTAGCGTATCCAGCAGAAGATCATTCTAGAAAGCTATATATATATATATATTTTTTTAATTAGAAGATAGTTGATGCATTCAAAGAAGAGATAGAAAGTCAATGGAGCAGACAAAAGCCAACCTGGCAGAGTATGAACAGATCGTGCCCAAAGTGAAAGGTTGGAGCCGTGTGGTACAAATCATGCAGAGTCAGGTAGGGTGCTGTGATGACATTAGGTTATCTGACTCTGATTTATAATCCACAGATTTATAGTCTGCTTTCTGGAAAGGAGAGGCATGTTTTAAGAGACTCACGCTGTCCTCCTCACTGAAAAGACCCTATGCCAGGAGCAGGGTGAACAACGGGACACACAAGGGTAGTGATGGCTGCAAAGGAAGTGGTGAGAATTGGTTGGCTTATGTTTCCATTTTGAACTTATTTTTTTTTAATTAATGGACTTCATTTTGGGAACACTCTTATATTTAAACAATTGAACAAAGAGTAAAAATACATTCATTCTACTTTCTCTATACCTGATATTTACCCCCATCATTGCCATCTTGCTTTAATATAGCATATTTGCTAAAAATGATTTAAAAATTGACCCATGACTATTGTTTAAAATCCATAATTTGGATTTATGTCTTAAAGTCATATCGATTTTGTAAGCATAGGGTAAAAGCATATTATAATGTCACACGCTGGCTCTACTGCCCCAAAGAATCCCCTGGGATGCACAAGTTCTTTTCTTTCCTTCTCCTCCTGGTAATCACTGATCTTTTAATTGTCTCTATAGTTTTGCCTTTTCCACAACGCTATACAGTTAGAATTATACAGTACACAACTTCTCCAAAGTGGCCTCTTTCATTTAGCAATATGTATTTAAGTTTTCCTCATGTTTTTCTTTTTAGACAGTTTTATTGAGGTATAATTGGTATCAACAAGCTATGCATGTTTAAAATATACCATTTTATAAGTTTTGTTTATCATTTTAATTATTTTTAATATGCAGTTTAGTAATATTAAGTACATTAACATTGCTATGCAAAGTATCTCCAGAAGTTTTTCACCTTGCAAAACTGATAGTCTTTATCCATTAAAAAGGTACTTCCCATTTTCTCCTCTACCCAGCTCCTGGAAACCACCATTATATCTTCTGTACTATGATTTTGACTATTTTGGATACCTCTGATAAGGGCAATCATATAGTACGATAGCTGTATTTCTGGAAACTAGAAAATTGTCTATCACATAATCATTCTCAATAAATAAATGTTAAGGCTCGGCGCCTGTGGCTCAACGGGCTAAGGTGCCAGCTATGTACACCTGAGCTGGCGGGTTCGAATCCAGCCCCAGGGCTCGCCAAACAACAATGACGGCTGCAACCAGAAAATGGCCGGGCGTTGTGGCGGGCGCCTGTAGTCCCAGCTACTTGAGAGGCAGAGGCAAGAGACTCGCTTGAGCCCAGGAATTTGAGGTTGCTGTGAGCTGTGATGCCACTGCACTCTACCCAGGGTGACAGCTTGAGGCTCTGTCTCAAAAAAAAAAAAATAGCCTTTTTTAAAAGAAGTGGAGTCTTGTTATTTTGCCCATGTTAGAGTGCAGTGGCTATTCATAGGCAAGAGTATCTTATACTACAGCCTCAAACTCTTGGGCTGAAGTGATTCTACTGCTTCAACTTCCTCAGCAGCCAGAAATACAGGCATATGCCAATACCCCTGGCTTTCACATTATAGATTAATTACAGAAAACATTAAAAGAAGCAATACAAATTATATAAATAAGATCACATCTTGTAATACTTATAAAAAGCTTGATAAGCAAACATTAGTTATTAAAGAGACAAAAGTGAGGTATTCAACTACTTAAGTCCCTAAAAGTATCACAGCTTCAATTTCTTGCTGCTCCTACCCCAAGTGTTAAGAGATTTACATTTAAATCAGACAATATAACCAATATAATAATACCATTTTAGAATATCAACATCCAGATACTGTGACACTCAAATGCCTATATTAATTCAGGATTATTGATTATTTCAACATGTTAGTTACTTCTTTCTGAACACCTATAAATGAAAATGGAAAAAAGTGAAAAGACATTTATAGTCTTGCTTCACAAGTTTCTCTTAATGAGGTCTGATAATTAAGTTTGTGAACTTGCCACCATGCACTTATGTTGGCAGTACTGTATAAACAACTCAGTAAGGTTTCACAACTTTGGTATGTCAGTGTCTCACAGCTGTGTTCTTGTGGATGTGTGACAGTGTCTTATTGAGTGACATTCATTATTGTTTTTGTGTGTCATTGTGAGAATGTGAGAGACTGAATTAGAGCAACAAACAAACATTGGTAACTTAGTTGTTAAACTTGGCAAGAGTGAAAGTGAAACCAGGGACACATTAGTACAAGTTCACGGGGATAATGCCATGAAGAAAACAGCAGCATACAAATGTTAACATCATTAAATGTTTTTCTGAAGGGAGAAAATGCATCATTCATGAAGAAAAGTCAGGGTGGCCAGTAACAATCAAAACTGATGAAATCATTAGAAAAATTTTTCAAACTGTGCATCAAAATTGTCAGCTGACTCAGAGAAGCATAGCAGATGATTAAACATTGAGAGAGAAACAGGAAAACCTTAACTGAAAATATTTTTTTCTTCAGACAGAGTCACATAGTCTCACTCTGTTGCCCTAGGGGTTAAGTGCTGTGGTGTCATCATGGCTCACAGATACCTCAAACTCCTGGGCTCAAGCAATCTTCATGCCTCAGCTTCCCAAGTAGCTGAGAATACAGGCACTCACCACAACACTCAGCTAATTTTTTCTGTTTTAGTAGAGATGGGGTCTCACTCTTGCTCAGACTAACCCTGAACTGCTAAGCTCAATCAATCTGCCCACTTCAGCCTCCCAGAGTACTAGGATTACTGGTGTGAGCCACTGTGCCTGGCCTTAAAACAAAGTCTTAGCCAACAACTCATGTCTCTTGCACAAGACAATGTGCCAGCTCACAAAGCACTGTCTGTGAGGGAGTTTTTAGCCAGTAAATAAATAACTGTATTGAAACACCCTCCATTCTCACCTGATCTGTCCCCAAGTGACCTTTTTCTTTACCTGAAGATAAAAGAAATATTGAAAGGAAGATGTTTCGATGGCATTCAGGACATCAAGGGTAATATGACAATTGCTCTGATGGCTATTTCAGAAAGAGAATTCCAAAATTGTTTTTAAGTGTGTACTAAGTGCTGCCATCAGTGCATAGCTTCCCAAGGGACCATAACGATATTCAGCAATGAGGTATATAGCATTTTTTTCTAGGGTGAGTTTGCCAAGTTAATTGTCAGACCTTGTAGACAATTCCATGACCATACTGCTTGAACTACCAACACCAATATAATGTTGCCAGAATCAACTTATTTGATAAAAAGAAGACCTGTGTCAGCCATTTGAATTTCAAAGGAAAGATTAATGGCAAGATTTAAATGAATGTCACACAAACACACATTACACGTGTATAAAGATGAGAACTTTGTAACTGGGAACACTTATGCATAGTGATTAAGATCATAAGCTCTAGAGTGCTTCTACCTATAGTACTCTTTGCAATGATGGAAATGTCTTATGTCTGTACTATTCCACATGGTAGCTACAGGCAGCATTTATAGTGATTAAGATCACAAGCTCTAGAGTAGTAGTATCCGTAGTATTCTTTGTAAAGATGGAAAAGTCTTATGTCTGCACTATTCAACATGTTAGCTACATATGGCTATGAGCACTTGAAATGTGACTAGTGTGACTGAGAACTTAATTTTTAATGTAAATAGCTACATTGAGCTAGTGGTTCTTCTATGGGCAATGCAGAGCTTGATTTTTTTTTTTATTAAATCATAGCTGTGTACATTAGTGCAATCACGGGGTATAATGTGCTGGTATCATATACAATCTGAAATATTTTCATCAAACTATTTAGCATAGCCTTCATGGAATATTCTTAGTTATTGTATAAAGACATTTGTATTCTAAATTTAGTAAGTTTCTGCTGTACCCTTCTAAGATGCACTGTAGATGTTGTCCCACCAATTACCCTCCCTCCACCCAACCTCCTCCTCCCCTCCCCTCCCTTGCCCTTTTCCCCATATTCTTGTGCTATAATTGGGTGATAGCCTTCATATTAAAGCTATAAATTAGCTTCATAGTAGGGCTGAGTACATTGCATACTTTTTCTTCAATTCTTGAGATACTTTGCTAAGAAGAATATGTTCCAGCTCCATCCATGTAAACATGAAGAGGTAAAGTCTCCATCTTTCTTTAACCTGCATAATATGCCATGGTATACATGTACCACAATTTGTTAATCCATTCGTGGGTCGATGGGCACTTGGGCTTCTTCCATGACTTAGCAATAATGAATTAGGCTATAATAAACATTCTGGTACAGATGTCTTTGTTATAATGTGATTTTTGGTTTTCTGGGTATATACCTAGTAAAGGAATTATAGGATCGAATGGCAGGCATATTTTTAGATCTCTAAGTGTTCTCCAAACATCATTCCAAAAGGAATGTATTAGTGTGCATTCCCACCAGCAGTGTAGAAGTGGTCACTTTTCTCCACATCCATACCAACATCTCTGGTTTTGGGCTTTTGTTATGTGGGCTAATCTTACTGGAGTTAAATGATATCTCAAAGTAGTTTTGATTGGCATTTCTCTGATGATTAAGGACAGTGAGCATTTTTTCATGTGTCAGTAGGCCATGGTCCTGTCTTCTTTGGAGAAGTTTCTCTTCAAGTCCTTTGCCCACTCTGAGATGGGATCACTTGTACAATGGATACTTTTCCTTCCTTTCATGAGATACTTTGCTAAGAAGAATATGTTCCAGCTCTATCCATGTAAACATGAAAGAGGTAAAATCTCCATCTTTTTTTAAGGCTGCATAATATTTCATGGTGTACATATACCACAATTTATTAATCCATTTGTGAGTTGATGGGCACTTGGGCTTCTCCTATAACTTAGCAATTATGAATTGGGCTGCAATAAACATTCTGGTACAAATATCATTGTTATGATGTGACTTTTGGTTTCCTATATATATACCTAGTAGAAGAATTGCAGGATTGAATGGCAGGTCTATTTTTAGAACCCTAAGTGTTCTCCAAACATCTTTCCAAAAGGAATGTATTAGTTTGAATTCCCACCAACAGTGTAGAAGTGTTCCCTTTTCTCCACAACCATGCCAACATCTCTGGTTTTGGGATTTTGTGATGTAGACTAATCTTACTGGAGTTAGATGATATCTGAACGTAGTTTTGATTTGTATTTTTCTGATGATTAAGAGTGATGAGCATTTTTTCAAAGCCCGGGACCAGATGGCGTCACGTCAGAATTCACCAAACCTCTAAAGAGGAACTAGTACTTATATTGCACAACCGTTTTCAAAATATAGAAAAAGAAGAGGGTGGCGCCTGTGGCTCAGTGGGTATGGCACTGGCCCCATATACTGAGGGTGGTGGGTTCAAGCATGGCCCTGGCATGCAACAAGAAAATAGCCAGGCATTGTAGTGGGCGCCTGTGGTCCCAGCTACTCATGAGGCTGAGGCAAGAGAATTGACTAAGCCCAGGAGTTGGATGTTGCTGTGTGCCGTGTGCACTCTACCAAGGGTGATAAAGTGAGATCCTGTCACTAACAAAAAAAAAAGAAGAAGAATTGTACCAACACATTCTATGAAGCAAACATCACTGTGATCCCCAAACCTGGATAAACCCAACAAGAAAAGAAAATTATAGACCAATATCACTAATGAATATTGATGCAAAAATATTCAACAAGATCCTAGCAAATAGAATCCAGCAACACATCAAAAAAATTATATACCGTGACCAAGTGGGTTATATCCCAGGGTCTCAAGGCTGATTCAATATACATAAATCTATCAATATAATTCATCACATAAACAAATAAAAAAAATACCATATGATCCTCTCAATTGATGCAGGAAAAGCTTTTTTAAAAAAATAATTGTATTAAATCATAATTGTGTAAATTGGTGCAATCATGGGGCACAATGTGCTGACTTCATATACAATCTGAAATATTTTGGTCGTAACTGTTAAACATAGCCTTCATGGCATTTTCTTAATCACTATATGAAGACATTGATATTCTACATTTAATAAGTTTCACCAGTACCCTGCTAAGATGTACCATAGGTGTGATCCCACCAATTGCCCTCCCTCCACCCATTCT
>CAUYON010016787.1:0-20208 GCA_963573935.1 Arctocebus calabarensis
GTAGCGACAGAGTCTCACTTTATTGCCCTTGGTAGAGTGCTGTGGCGTCACACAGCTCACAGCAAACTCCAACTCCTGGGCTTAGGTGATTCTCTTGCCTCAGCCTCCCAAGTAGCTGGGACTACAGGCGCCCGCCACAACGCCCGGCTATTTTTCTGTTATTTTTTTGTTTTGCAGTTCACCGAGGCCAGGTTTGAACCTGCCACCTTCTGTATATAGGGCCGGCGCCCTACTCAATGAGCCACAGGCGCCACCCATGGACATCTTGTATTTTTAATTGGTTAAATCTGGCAACCCTAAGCGCAAGCAAGGGGAAAGTAGAAGGAGATGAAGACATAGGATGTGCTGAGAAAGATACGAGTAGAAATTACCTGTGGGGCAGGGACTGAGTGGAAGGGGCTGAGGAGCCCTCTGGTGCAGATAACATTCTATTTCCTGCTCTGTGTGGTGGCTACAAGGGGGAGTCCAATTCCAGGGTCCCACCCTTGGAGATTCAGGTGCAAGCACTGGAGTTTTAAAAGTTCCCCAGGCTGGCTCGGCGCCTGTGGCTCAGCGGGCTAAGGCGCCAGCCACGTACACCTGAGGTGGTGGGTTCAAATCCAGCCCGGGCCCGCCAAACAACAATGACGGCAGCAACCAAAAAATGGCCGGGCGTTGTGGCGGGCGCCTGTAGTCCCAGCTACTTGGGAGGTGGAGGCAGGAGACTTGCTTAAGCCCAGGAGTCGGAGGTTGCTGTGAGCTGTGATGCCACAGCACTCTACCCAGGGTGACAGCTTGAGGCTCTGTCTCAAAAAAAAAAAAAAGTTCCCCAGGCTGGTGGCTGACATCTATAATCCTAGCACTCAGGGAGGATGGAGGGGGTGGATTGCTGGAGCTCAGGAGTTCGAGACCAGCCTGAGCAAGAATAAGACCCCATCTCTACTAAAAATAGAAAACCTAGCCAGACATTGTGTGGAGCACTTCCAATCCCAGCCACTGTGGGGGCTGAGGTCAGGGGATTGCTCATATCCAGGAGTTTGAGGTTGCTGTGAGCTTTGACAACACAGCGCTCTAGCCAAGGTGACAGAATGAGACTCTGCCCCACAAATAAATAAATATAAAAGATGAAAGATCCCCAGGAAATTCTGAGGTGTACCAAGGCTGAGAACCACTAGGGCACGAAGCATGATCCATGTCATTATTTTATTTTACTTTACATTACTTCACTTCATTTTGTCTTATTTATTTTGACAGAGTTATGCTCTGTTGCCCAGGTTAGAATGCTGTGGTGGCATCATGGCTCACTTCAACTACAAGCTCCTGAGCTCAAGTGATCCTCCCGCCTCAGCCTCCCGAATACCTGGGAACTACAGGTGCCTCCCACACCTGGCTAAGTTTTCTCTTTTTACTAGAGCTAAGATCTCACTCTTGCTCGGGCTGGTCTCGAACTCCTGACCTCAAGCTACTCTCCTGCTTTGGCCTCCCAGAGTGCTAGGATTACAGCAATGAGTGCCCAGCCCCGTGTCACTTTTTATAAGTGGGTGCTACAGTAACCCATCTCTGTCTAGACAATCATTCCCTTGCACAAGCACAGCACACTGCCAGATGCCAGCCTAGACGGGTAACACCGGGAGCTGGGCAGAAGCAGCATGTTCACCTCCTGCCCTCTGCACTGTTTGAAATTTTATCAGGAGTGGCTCTTCCTTGGATCTTAATAATTTGTAAGGATCAGCTTTAAAAACGAAGCCTTATCTCCTTGGAGCAGGAACTGATAGTAAGGCTGGGCAGGGAAAACCAAAAATGATCCTGGAGCAATTTGGAGAACCCGCAGAATAAAATAAAGTATCCATGAATCCACGCTGACATAAATAGTTAAGCAACTAAACAAACCGGGCAGAAGGCACAACTCTCCCTTACAGGATTGCAATTAATGAATCCTGAGAGAATAAGGGAAGCAGAAAATCCCCATTAGCCTTAGAACACTGCAGGCAAGAAATCCACTCATGGGTGCTAAAGTTACAGGGTGAAAGTTTGAGGAGAAGCAAGACATGTGTGTGGTCTGAAATTTTCTCCTCAAAGATGGTTATGAATTAAAAGGGAACCTGAGTAACTTTACAATGGAGGAAATCCAACCCATGCCACTTTTTTTTTTTTTTTCTGAGACAGAGGGTCACTGTCGCCCTGGGTACAGTGCCATAGTTCTACAGAACTAGCACTGTAGTTCACAGCAACTTCAAACTCTTGGGCTTAAGCAATCCTCTTGCCTCAGCTTTCTGAGTAACTGGGACTACAGGAGCTTGCCATGACACCCAGCTAATTTCTTCTATTGTTAGTAGAGATGGGGATCTTGCGCTTGCTCAAGCTGGTCTCAAACTCCTGAACTCAAGCAATCCACTGGCTTCGGTTCCCAGAGTGCTAGGATTACAGGCGTGAGCCACCATGCCCGGACCCCTGCCACTTACTCAACCTGTGATGATGAGCAGGTATTTTTTCCGAGCCTCTATTCCTGCATCTGTTACAGTGGCCATGCTGCTAGAAGTACCTAACTTTAGGGCTGAAGATTAACATCAAAAGTATGAAGCTTGGGTTCGGAGCCTGTGGCTCAACCGGCTAAGGCGCCAACCACGTACATCTGAGCTGGCGGGTTCGAATCCACTTTGGGCCCGCCAAACCGCCAAACCAATTTTTTGGTTGACGGCTGCAACCAAAAAATGGCTAGGGGTTGTGGCGGGTGCCTGTAGTTCCAGCTACTTGGGAGGCAGAGGCAGGAACTCCCTTGAGCCCAGGAATTGGAGGTTGCCGTGAGCTGTAATGCCATGGCACTCTGTGCAGGGTGACAGCTTGAGGCTCTGTCTCAAAAAAAAAGTATGAAGCATGTGGCTCGGCACCTGTGGCTCAGCGGGCTAAGGCACCAGCCACGTACACCAAGCTGGCAGGTTCAAATCCAGCCCGGCAACAATGATGGCTGCAACCAAAAAATGGCCAGGCATTGTGGCGGGCGCCTACAGTCCCAGCTACTTGGGAGGTGGAGGCAGGAGACTCGCTTGAGCCCAGGAATTGGAGGTTGCTGTGAGCTGTGATGCCACTGCACTCTATCCAGGGTGAAAGCTTGAGGCTCTGTCTCAAAAAAAAAAAAAAAGTATGAAGTATGTGACACCCAAGCTGGAACAAGGTCAGCCCCGGATTAATAATGAGAGAAGCCAAGGGCGCCACCCCCACTGCTCACCGCAGAGCCTGTGATGATGTGGACAGGACCTCGTGGGTGGGTGTAGGGCGTCTCTTGGCTGCCATTAAATACCTGGAGAAGGGGGAAAGGTGTGTGTGGGGGTCACAGCAGGCCACGCCCAGGGCGTCTGACAAAATTGGCACCAGCCTTGTGGGCGCCTGGGGCTGCATGTGCCTTACCTGGTAGTTGTAAATCGGCCACAGCCGCTCATAGGAGTGCTCGTGAGCCCACAGCTGCAGGTCCACTCCTGAGACAGAGCAGGTGCGGTCAGGCCCTCGGGCTGAGAGAGATGGGGTGTGGGCGTGGGGCCGGGCCATCCCAGGGGTCACTCACCGTATTTGTAGAAAAGATCCTCCAGCCCAAACAGCTTGCCTCGGAGGCCTTTGCGGACCTGGGCAGGATGAACAAGCAGGTGAGGGTGGCTCAGGCCAAACCCCCACCTGGCTCTCCTCGCCCCTACCCTGCCATCCAGAGGGGGGTCCTCACTTTGCTCTCGTGCCACGTGCAGTCATCTAAGTCTGCGTTGGAGCAGTACATGGGTCGGTGGCCCATGGTGATGATCCAGGGCCGGGCCACCCGGTTCTTATTGGCTTTCTGGAGAGAAGGGTCCAGGTGAAGGGCAGGGGTGGGTGGAGGGGCAGGTTAGGGATAGAAGGGGACTCCTACTCCGTTACCTGGAGGTCGCTCTCCAGCCAGTGAAACTGCTTCTCTACCATGTGGCGGCCGTAATGGAGAAAGAAATACACCTCGGTGGAGAAGGAGATGATGTGGGCTGGACCCAGATCCCAGCTAGAGGGGTCAAAAGACAGGTGTCAGGGATGGGGTCTCCTCTGCATTTCCCGGCCTTCAGGGGAGACAAGCCAGGCCCCGTACCCCCGAGTACCTGTACCACAGGCCTTCATTGTCTCCTGGCATGCTGAACCGAGCCTTGTAGTTAGAGAAGTTGCTAGAAAAAGAAAGTAAAAGGGAGGGGGTGAGGGCCTGGGCGGTCAGGCCCAGGGCCGGCTCCCAGCACCCAAACCTCCTCTTTTATTGTTATCACAAAGAGACAGCACAGGGCCAGGCGCTGTGGCTCATGCCAGAGTCCCAGCACTCTGGGAGGCTGGTCTGAAGCAAGAGCAAGACCCTGTCTCTACTAAAAGTAGAAAAATTAGCCAGGCATGGTGGCGGGCACCTGTTGTCCCAGCTACAGGTGGGAGGCTAAGGCAGGAGGATTGCTTGAACCCAGAATTTTTATTTTTTTGAGACAGAGTCTCACTTTGTTGCCATTGGTAGAGTGCTATGGTATCACAGCTCAAAGCAACCTCAAACTCTTGGGTTTAAGCAATTGTCTTGCCTAAGCCTCCCAAGTAGCTGGGAGTACAGGTGCCTGCCACAACGCTCGGCTATTTTCTTATTGCAGTTGTCATTGTTATTTTAACTGGCCCGGGCCAGGCTCGAACCCACCAGCCTCGGTGCATGTGGCTGGTGCCGTAACCCCTGTGCTATGGGTGCTGAGCCTTGAACCCAGAATTTTAAGGTTGCAGTGAGCTATGATAATGCCACTGCATTCTAGCTGACTTTAGTTGGGTGACAGAGCAAGACTCTGTCTCAAAAAAAAAAAAAAGGGGTGGGCACAGTGGCTCATGCCTGTAATCCCAGCACTTGGGAGGCGGAGGCGGGTGGATTTCCTGAGCTCACAGGTTCTGACTAGTCTGAGACAGAGCAAGACCTTGTCTCTAAAAATAACCAGGCATTGTGGCGGGCGCCGGTAGTCCCTGCTACTCATGAGGCTAAGGCAAGAGAATCGCTTCAGCCCAAGAGTTTGAGGTTGCTGTGAGCTGTGATGCCATAGCACTCTACCCAGGGTGACATACCCACTCTCAAAAAAAAAAGGCAGTGGGGGTAGGTGGAGATGAAGAGAGATGCTGCAGTGTGAGGGCCCGAGGAGAGACACTGGAAAGGACAGACGCGAACATTTTCACCGACCCAGCCCTCACCTCCCCCTCAGCCCTCGGTCCTCACTAGCGTTCTTCATGATTCCCAGGGCATGTCATGTACGGCAGGCTGGCAGCCACGGGCTCAATGAGCCGCATGAACCTGTCCCCAACACGGCCGTTGTCCTGATCCATGTTGTAGGCAAAGTCTCCTGGGGGCGGGAGGCAGAAGGGGGGTGAGGCCCCAGTCGGGCTCTGCTTTCACCAGGATTGGGAGAGCTGTCGCTGAGGTGGGGGCTGTGTGACCCCGGCCTCTGGGCTGCCCTGGCTCCCAGCCCTGCCTCACACTCACCCCCATGTGCTCTGGACCCCTCAGGGCCACATTGTCTCCGGTGCCCTGAGCACACCAGCCCCCATCTCTGTCTACCACCTTGTCCCCTCCCAGAACATTAACTCTGGGAGACCCTGATTTTGTACCAGCCGCAGTTCCAAATGCCTGACATAAGCCATCACCCAAAGCTTCAAAACTCCCTCTGAGGGGGATTATCCCAGTTCAGATGGGGAAACTGAGGCCTCGGGGCACAGAACTGGTTAGTGAAGATCCAGGAATAAAGCAGGAGTCTGCCCTTTTGAACCGCACAGGTCTCGGTCCCAGCTATTTCTCTGTCCCCTCCAGGCAGCAGCAGCAGCAATAATGACAATAGCCAGTGCTTACAAAGTACTTATGCTCTCCCAGGCGGTCACTGTGACAATCCTGGGAATTCAAAACTAGCTTCACCTCTGATATAATAATACGCAGGGGGAAACCAAAGCCCATGGCAATAAGTGCCAGAGTTGGAATGTTAGCCTGGACAGGACGTTTAGCCAGAGACGCGCTGGCCCCCACCCTGTCCCCTCTGCTGTCCTGGCGCCACCTCCCATCCATGCTTCCCCTGCTCCAGGCACAAGCTTGCTGATGCCTCACCCACATGGAGAACGGCATCGTACATGCCCTGCAGGGTGTCCCTGCGCAGCCGGGGCAGGGCCTTCGGGTTGTCAGCTCCCAGGTCCCCATACACAGCCAGACGGGGGCTCCAGTGCACCCCACTCTTAAGGGCTCTGAAGCGGAACCGACGGCTCCAGCCCTGGGCACTGCCACAGCGGTAAACTGAGAGAAGAGGAAAGGGTCACCGTCAGAGGCGCCCAGGACTGCTCCCCCAACCCCTATCCTCTTCTAGTTGGGGCGGGGAGGAGATGGGCGCCTTGCAGGGTGACCCATGCCCCTCTGTCCACCTTCCATTTTCATGGGGAGGGGGAAGCGTGGCACACAACAAGCTTGCAATAAGCCGATGAGCCTCCAACCTGGCCCGAGCCACTTCCAGTCCTCTTCCTGTTCCCCCCAACACCCTCGCCTGGGACCCTTCTCACCATACTCGGCCCCGGGCAGCAAGCCCCGCAGCATGACTCGGTGGATGTAGAACTTTCTCCGGAGCAAACCCCCATCCACAAAGGTGCTGAAGGTGCCCTGGGCCCGGAGGGGCAGATGCCCCGCCTGCTGCATCCCAAACTGCACTTCGGAGCGGGCTGGGACCCATGTGGTCCACGTCACAGTCATGGAGCCGGGCTCGCCTGGGGAGAAAGGAACAGGGAGGGCCTGGGCAGCGAGGCCAGGCAGGGCATGGAGGGGCCTTGGCTGTTCCGGCTCTGGAACATTTACAAGTTAAAGCCCAGTCTCCAGAGCTGCCCAAATTTAATCCTAGCTCTGCCGTTTCCCCTCCTCGGGCAGGTCACTTCATCTCTCTGTCCCTCAGTTGCCCTTTCTGTAAAATGAAATAATAATAGTATCGATCCTTTAAGATTGTTAGGAGGCTTAGATGAATAAATACAAGTAAGGCACTTGGAACGGTGTCTAGTGCAGTTGGATTTGCATGGGGATGAATATTATTATAATGTCATTTTTTACGGTGTGCAGGCCTTGTGCTGAACATTGCACACACGTGATGCCACCGAGTGTCGTCAACTCAGATGTCTGGAGGCCAGCTAGGTAATATAATGGCGGACAAGGGCCAGCTGGAAAGCAGTGGGGAGTTGCAGAGCACAAGGCAAACTGCAGACCCCACCCTGCCTACAAGGGACAGCCATCACTCAGCGCTGATGATCGCAGCCAAGCAGGAAGCAGGCCCAATCCCATCAAATCTATCGACTTCTAGAATAAATCTTGACACAGTGACTTTTATATCCTGTGTATATATATATAGATAGATATGCAAATCCAGATTTGGGAGGATTTCTGTTGCCCTCAGTAGGGTGCTGAGACATCACAGCTCACAGCAACCTCAAACTCTTGGGGTTCAAGCAACCCTCAAGTCTCAGCCTCCTTATCGGCTGGGACTATAGGCACCCTCCACAATGCCTCGTTAAAGTGGTTTGTTTTTTTTTTTAAAGAAACAGTTTCTGGCTCTGTCACCCACGCTGGAATACAGCAGCGTGATCAGAGCTCACTGCAACCTCAAAATCCTGGATTCAAGTGATCCTCCCTCTAACTGGGAGTACAGGTGCCCACCACACTGCCTGTTTTTTATTTTTCATACATAAGCAGTGTCCTTGGGTTGCCCAGGCTGGTCTCAAGCTCCTGGACTCAAATGATCCTCCTGCATCAACCTCCCAAAGTGCTGGGTCCAGGCTTTTAAGTGAAAGCTTCAAATTCTTAAATGCTAGGCACGAAATCAAGGCTTTAAAAAATACCCTGTGGTATAGCACAATGTTAAGAGCACAGGTTCTTCCTCCAGCACTGCGTGTCGAGGTTATTTACGGCAGCACTCTTTGTAATTGCAAAATACGGGAATCGACCAAAATGCCCATATGTAGGAGAGTGACTGAATAATATCCACACAGTGGTATAAAAAAAAAAATAAGAACAGGCTCTAAGAACAGTTATGAAATGTTTCCAGGACATATTGTTAAACCAAAAAAAAAGCAAAGTGTCCAAGAGTGTCATCAGTTACCCTTAACATAAGGACATATAAGAAAACATGCAGGTATACACTCATTTGTACGAAAGAAATACTCTGGGAGGCCGAGGTGGATAGATTGCTTGAGTTCAGGAGTTTGAGACCAGCCTGAACAAGAGCGAGACCTCGTCTCTACCAAAAATAGAAAAACTAGCCAGGCATTGTGGCAGGCGCCTGTAGTCGCAACTACTAGGGAGGAGGAGGCAAGAGAATGACTTGAGGCCAGGAGTTTGAGGTTGCTGTGACCTGTGACTCCAGGGCACTCTACCCAGGGAGACAGAGTGAGACTCCATCTCCCTATCCCCCCCAAAAGAATATACCAGAAATATACAGAAGAATATACAGGAAGACTATATCAGAAACTAAAATGATGGATTACTTATAGGGGACAGGTGGAAAATGGGATAGCAAAAGGGGGGAATAGGAACAGCGTATCAGGGATGAAGAAGAAGAGACACTTCTCTGAGTTGATCTTTTGGGGTAATCCTGACACCTGGAACAACAGGCATGTTTCATATGTGCTTCACACGCCCCAAACACAAATGAACAAAATACCAGGATGCCAGTAACCCAACACGGGATATCAACACGAATAAATGGACCTAAGTATATTAAAAAATGAATAACGTAGGCTGGGGACACTGGTTCATGCCTGTAATCCTAGCATATGGGAGGCCAAGGGGGGAGTAGATCTCTTGAGTTCAGGAGTTCAAGACCAGCCTGAGCAAGAGCAAGAACCCATTCTACCACCACCCCACCCTGCTCAAAAAAAAAAAAGAAAAAGAAAAGATAAATAGGCCCAGCGTCCTGGTGGGTGCCTATAATCCCAGCTGCTTAGGAGGCTGAGGCAAGAGGATGACTTAAGCCCAGGAGTTTGAGGTTGGTGTGAGCACTCTACCCAGGGCGACAGAGTAAGACTCTGTCTCAAAAAATAAAGAAACAAGTAAGTAAATAAAATAAAAATGAAGAAACTGCTGTTCAAAGGGGTACAGTTAACCTCTACCAAAAAACAAAATAAATCAAAATGAATATGCAGCTCAATTTACAATTGTCAAAATGTGGAAACAACCTAAATGCCCACCAACCCAGGAATGGATTAACAAGCTGTGGTATATGTACACTATGGAATACTATTCAGCCATTAAAAAAAATGGAGACTTTACAGTCTTTGTATTAACCTGGATGGAAATGGAACACATTATTCTTAGTAAAGCATCTCAAGAATGGAGAAGCATGAATCCATGTACTCAATTTTGATATCAGGACAATTAATGACAATTAATGACCTGGTAGGTGTGGGGGAAGGAGAGAGCAGAGAGAAAAAGAATGAGGGAGGGGTGGGGAAAGGAAGAGCAGAGAGAGGGAAGGAGCGAGGGGGGTGGGGTCTTGGAGTGTGCCACACCTCTTAGGGGCAAAACACGATTGTAAGAGGGACTTTACCCAACAAATGCAATCAGTGTAACCTGGTTTCTTGTACCCTCAATGAATCCCCAACAATAAATAAATAATAAAAATAAATAAAAATAACATAATCACACTAAAGGGGATGGGGAAGAAAAATAACTGTGGGAAACAGTGTCCTAACCAGGTATGGTAAGGCCAAAGATGAAAAAAACTGTGCATAAATACTGTCATCTAGTCTCTAAAGGCTTCTCCCAGGGATATGGGCAAACAATTCTGAAACTGCTGCATGCATATGCCAGGGCTAAACAAGTAACTATATTGTAGATAGTGAGAGTCACGTTTCTCACTGTTAGAGAAAGAAGTTACAAATAAGGAAAGACGAATGCTAAAATAAACCCTTGGTGTGCAGCTGAAATCTGATCAGATCAGATCACCATGATCTCCTGATATTTAACATATAAACAGATAGATGGATGCAGAAATACCTATTGTGAGTAAGCACATTAACCTGCACGCACGCATTGCTTTGCTGTGTTTGTTGAGAGAGCCTAGAAGCCTTAGCATGAGCACTCAGCCCCATGAGCTCACCTAGCACTCAGATCTTAGTTTCTAAATACACATTCTCGGCTTGGCGCCCGTAGCACAGTGGTTATAGTGCCGGCCACAAACACCAAGGCTGGTGGGTTCAAACCCGGCCCCAGCTAGCTACACAACAATGATCCCTGCAACAAAAAATAGCCAGGTATTGTGGCAGGCACTTATAGTCCAGTCCCAGCTACTCGGGAGGCCGAGGCAAGAGAATCACTTAAGCCCAAGAGTTTGAGGTTGCTGTGAGCTCTGACACCACAGTTGCCAAAGCACTCTACCGAGGGCTACATACTGAGATTCTGTCTAAAAAAAACAACATTCTCTAATAAAAGAAACTAGAACTCATTGGAGAAACTTCATTCCAGACATAAGACAAGAAATACACAAGATATGCCAGGCATGGTGGCTCACACCTGTAATCCTAGCATTCTGGGAGGCTAAGGTAAGTGGATTGCTTGAGCTCAGAAGTTCAAGACCAACATGAGCAAGAGCAGGATCCCATCTCTGCTAAAAATAGCCAGGTCCTGAAGCAGGGGTCTGTAAACCCAGCTACTCAGGAGACTGAGGCAAGAGAATCACTTGAACCCAAGTGTTTGAGGTTGCTGTGACCTATGACCCCATAGCATTCTACCCAGGGTGACAAAGTAAGTCCTTTCTGAAGAAAAAAGAAAGAAAAGAGCATGGAATAATTTATGATGTTATAAAGTGAAGAAGTGATTGAAAATGATGGGGGCTTGTTGGAAAGACCCAGAACCCAATCTGAAGAGATTTCTAGAGACCAAATCTGG
The DNA here is from genome assembly GCA_963573935.1 of Arctocebus calabarensis. Classification (NCBI taxonomy): domain Eukaryota; kingdom Metazoa; phylum Chordata; class Mammalia; order Primates; family Lorisidae; genus Arctocebus; species Arctocebus calabarensis. The sequence goes on from CAUYON010016787.1 coordinate 10,892, forward strand.
GACAATCTGAGTAGTGGAATAAAGAGTGATAGAATGACATCAGGCAGGTCAAGGTGGCTCACACCTGTAATCCTAGCACTCTGGAAGGCCTAGGTGGGTGGATTGCTTGAATTCACAAGTTCGAGACCAGCCTGAGCAAAAGCAAGACCCCTTCTCTACTAAAAATAAAAAAACTGAGGCAAGAGGATCACTTGAGCCCAAGGGTTGGAGGTTGCTGTAGCTATGACACCATGGTATTCTACCTGGGGCAATAGCTTGAAACTGTCTCCAAAAAACCCCCCAAAACAGACATCTTTTACCCATGGAATAAAATAAATATCTGTGAGTTCATGATATACATAAATAATTGAATCGGCTCGGCGCCTGTGGCTCAACGGGCTAAGGTGCCAGCCACGTACACCTGAGCTGGCGGGTTCGAATCCAGCCCGGGTCCGCCAAACAACAATGACGGCTGCAACCAAAAAAAAAAAAAAATGGCTGGGCGTTGTGGCGGGTGCCTGTAGTCCCAGTTACTTGGGAGGCAGAGGCAAGAGATTCGCTTGAGCCCAGGAATTGGAGGTTGCTGTGAGCTGTGATGCCACTGCACTCTGACAGCTGGAGGCTCTGTCTCAAAAATAATAATAATAATAATAATAATTGAATCAATAAATAAAAGGAGCAGAAAGGAACAGCTCCTCCTTACAGTAAAATTGCAATTAGGTGGAAAGAGGGAATTAGAAAATCACAGTTAAGCAAACACCTCACTAGTAATTTTTGCAGATAAGATCCACGATGGATGCTAAAATTAGTGAGCAAGCAATCAAGAAGAAACAGGATTTGCATAGTCTTGAGAAATCTCCCCCCAGATACTAATCAACAACAGAGAAAACAATAAGTACTTTATAGTAAAGAAACCCAGCAGGCACCTCCTTAACAAAATGATCAAGGTCAAAATCCCACCTAATGGCAGTGAGTCATATCAACATCATGATCTGCTGGGGACACAACATCACATCTATGATCATCTTGCCAAAAATGCATAACTTATTTCCAATCAAGAGAAAACATCAAACCTAAAATGATATCCAACAAAATAACTAATCAGTACTTAAAAATACCAAGATCATGGGAAATAAGCGAAGACCGAGAAACTGACAGATTGGAGGAAACTATGAGGGCACAACCAATGCGTGAGATCCTGGGCTGGCTCCTAGAACGGAAACTGACATTTGTGAGAAAATGGTGAAATTCAAATAAGGTCTGCAGTTCAGTTAGGAGTATTGTACCAATCTTGATTTTCTGATTTCAATCATTATGCTACAGTTACATAAGATTAACATCAGGAGAAACTGACTCAGGGGAAGATAGAAACTGCAATATTTTTGAACTTTTCTGCTAAATGTAAAATTAATACAAAATTAAAAGTTTTAAAATAGGCTGGGCATGGTTTTCCTAGTACTCTAGAAGGCCAAGGCAGGAGGATCCCCTGAGCTCAGGAGTTCAAGACCAGGCTAAGCAAGAGCCAGACCCCAATTCTACCAAATATAGAAGAAATTAGCCAGTTGTCGTCGCAGGTACCTGTAGTCCCAGCTACTTGGGAGGCTGAGGCAAGAGGATCTTTTGAACTGAGGAGTTTAAGGTTGTGGTGAGCTAGGCTGATGCCATGGCACTTTAGCCTGGGCAACAGTAAGACTGTCTCAAAAATAGAAGTTTTGTTTTTTTTTTTTTGGCCAGGGCTGGGTTAGAACCCACCACCTCCAGCATATGGGGCTGGCGCACTACCCCTTTGAGCCACAGGCGCCACCGCCCCAAAAATAAAAGTTTTAAAATGAAGATCGGGCTCAGCACCTGTAGCTCAGCAGCTAGGGCTCCAGGCACATACACTGGAGCTGGTGGGTTGGAACCCAGCCGGGGCCTGCCAAACAATGACAACTACAACCAAAAAATAGCCAGGCGTTGTGGCGGGTGCCTGTAGTCCCAGCTACTTGGGAGGCTGAGGCAAGAGAATCGCTTAAGCCCAGGAGTTGGAGGTTGCTGTGAGTTGCGATGCCACAGCACTCTATTGAGAGTGACCTAGTGAGACTCTGTCTCAAAAAAAGAAAAGAAAAAAACAAAGATCGTAGACTCTTGAGCAGCCTACTACAGTCAAATCCCAGCCTATGTGATTTGGGTCCAGACTCTTCACCTCTGTTAGACTCAGTTTTACTCTTTTGTCAAATGAGAATTACAGTAGTACCTACAGTTTAAGGTTGATTTAAGGTTGTCCATCCATCTAAAGCTCTTAGTAAGAAAATATTTGCTATTATTATTGTATAGGCCAAAAAAGGGCAGCTATGAGCTCATTGGATTTTCACAGTCTCACCATGAGATGGATTTTCCCGTCTTTCCTATTTTATAGAAGCCTCCAGGCAAAATGCTTTGTTCAAGGTCACTTGGCCAACCATCCAATGTGGTTTGTTTCCACATTGCAATTAACCTTTAAGAAACTATCTTCTGGCCAAGCACAATAATTCAGGGTTGTAATCCTAGCACTCTGGGAGACCAATTTGAGCAAATTACCTGAGCTCAGGAGTTTCAGATCAGACTGACCACGAGCAAGACCGTGGCTCTGTCTCAAAAAAAAAAGAAAAGAAATACTAGCCGAGTCTTAACAGTGGGCACCTGTAGTTCCAGCTACTCAGGAGACTGAGACAAGAGGATTGCTTGAGCCCAAGAGTTTCAGGTTGCTGTGAACTATGACCCCATAGTACTCTACCCAGGGCAACTGAGTGAGACTCTGCCTAAAAGAAAGAAAGGTGGCTCATGCCTGTAATCCTTGCACTCTAGGAGGCCGGGGCAGATGGATTGCCCTGAGCTCATGGGTTTGAGACCAGCCTGAGCAAGAACAAAATCCTATCTCGAAAAAAATAGCCAGATGTTGTGGTGGGCTCCTGCAGTCCCAGCTACTCAGGAGGCTGAGGCAAGAGAATCACTTAAGCCCAAGAGTTTGAGGTTGCTGTGAGCTGTGATGCCACAGCACTCTACCGAGGGTGACAAAGTGAGACTCTGTCTCTAAAAAATAAATAAATAAATAAATAAATAAATAAATAAATAAATAAAAGGGAGGGAGGGAGGAAAGAAGGAAAGAAAGAAACTATCTTTAAAAGCTTCAAAGACATGAAAAATAAGGAAAGATAAGGAAACACTGGGGAAACATCACATATACAAAGGATGAGACTAAAAGCAACGTGCAATCATGGTTTAGGATAAACACACCAGTGATGAAGTTGGTGAAATTCAAAGTCTAGTTAATAATATCCTTTCTAGTCTTAATTTCTTAGCTTTGACAACAGTATCCCAGTTATGTAAGAGATTACCATTGGGGAAACTGGGTGAAGGGCATGACTCTGTACTATGTTCAGAACTCATCTGTAAGTCAAATTATTTCCAAATAAAAAGCTTAAAAATTAAAAGAAGTTAACAACCATGTGTTGAGTTTAACAACAAACTGAAGCAGAAGCAGTTCTGGGAACAACTCTGCTGTTGCCCATTAAGCCAGACATGAAAGAGATTTGAAAAGATGTAAATCAATGCCACTCTCCTCCCTAAATTTCTTCATATGCAAAGTATAGTTATTTTTTTGAAATGTCATTTAACATTAATACAGAAAGGATTTGTTATTGCTAATATGTTTTTAAAAGACTTTTTTTTTTGGCTAGGTGCCTGTGGCTCAACAGGGTAGGGCGCCAGCCTTGTACACCTGAGTTGGTGGGTTCGAATCCAGCCCGGGCCCACCAAACAACAATGATGGCTGCAACCAAAAAATGGCCAGGCATTGTGGCGGACGCCTGCGGTCCCAGCTACTTGGGAGGCAGAGGCAGGAGACTCGCTTGAGCCCAGGAATTGGAGGTTGCTGTGAGCTGTGATGCAACAGCACTCTATCCAGGGTGACAGCTTGAGGCTGTCTCAAAAATAAAATAAAATAAAGTAAAAGACTTTTTTTTTTTTTGTAGAGACAGAGTCTCACTCTATCGCCCTTGGTAGAGTGCCGTGGAGTCACAGCTCACAGCAACCTCCAGCTCTTGGGCTTAGGCGATTCTCTTGCCTCAGCCTCCCAAGTAGCTGGGACTATAGGCGCCCACCACAGCACCCAGCTGATTTTTGATGCAGTTCGGCCAGGGCCGGATTTGAACCTGCCACCTTTGGTATATGGGGCTGTGCCCTACTCTCTGAGCTACAAGACTTTTTTTGTAGAGGTGACTATGTCTCAATACTGTTACCCAGACAGGTCTCAAATTCCTAGCCTCAAGCAATCCTCCCCCATAGGTCTCCCAAAGTGCTGGCATTACAACAAGCTGCAGAACAGGCCATCATCCAGCCTATTATTGTTCATTTTAAATGACAATAAATTTTTTTTTGAGACAGAGTCGCATTATGTCATCCTTGGTAGAGTTCTATAACATCACAGCTCACAGCAACCTCCAATTCCTGGGCTTAAGTGATTCTCTTGCCTCAGCCTCCTAAGTAGCTGGGACTACAGGTGCCCACCACAACGCTGGCTATTTTTTTGTTGCAGTTGTCATTGTTTAGCTGGCCCAAGCTGGGTTTGAATCCACTAGCCTCAGTGTATGTGGCCGTCACCATAACCACTGTGCTACAGGCACCTAGCTGACAACAAATATTTTTAAATGATAGTTTTAATTTCTAATATGGTAACTATTGATAGATGTACACTACAGTTCTTTGAGGTTCTCAGTAATTTTTAGCTGTATAAAGGAGTCTGAGACACCCTGTTTCTACTAAAAATAGAAAAATTAGCTGGGTGTTGTGGCTGAGACAAGAGAATTGCTTGAACTCAAGAGTTTGAGGTTGCTGTGAGATGCCACAGCACTCTACCCCTACTCTACTCTCTCTCTCAAAAAACAAAACAAAACAAAACAAAGAGTCCTGAGACAAAAACATATGAGAATCTCAGCTACACACCAAGCTCAGTTCTGCCTTTACACTGGTAGCAACTCATTTACTCCTCACCCTCCTCACCTCCTCTCTGGGAGGTTGAGCTAATATCATTCCATTGTCCAGATGAAGAAACTAAGATCAGAGAGGTTAAGTCACTTGCCCAAGGTCACACAGCAGGTAAGCAGCAAAGCTGGAATTCTAAGCCAGGAAATATGGAGATTCCACAGGGCAAGCTCTACCTGCACAGCACACCTTGGGGCAACATCACCTCTCCATCCATGATCAGGAGGCAGCCCGTGGGAAAGAGGAGAAGAAGGAAGGAGGAAGAGCTGGGCGATGTAATGTTGTAATCATTCATTCACTGGTTTCTTCCACGACTGATTTTAAGGCCTACTGTGTGTGCACTAACCTGTGTGTAGGTCCTGAAGAGACACAATGAGCTTGAAGAGCAAGAGGGCGCTCACTGGGCTGGGCAACGCAATCACTTCCCACACAACCAGAAGCATGGCTGCTATGCTGTCCTTCCCATTTCACAGAGGAGGACAACTGAGGCTCAGGAAGAATACTAGCCTAGGGTTCCACAGCAATCGGTACTAAGAAGCAGCACTGGGCCTCTCTGGGAGAGGCACCAGGAGGGACATGGACACTTACCTGGGTAAGACAGATGGACTTGCTCTGGGGCAGCGCTGGGAGTCCCTGGGGCCCCCTGGACTCCGGCAGAGAATAGCAGGAGCAGACAGCACCCAAAGCCCAAGCCCAGAAGGGAGCACATGGTAGGGGGGCTGTGGGGACAGAGAGGAGGAGGGGGACTGAGTGAAGAGATTCCTCAGGGACAGCAGGAAGGGCTGGGAGGAGGGAGACAAGAAGATCTGGCAGTGTCGAGGAGGGTGGGCAGGGGGTCTTCAAGGAGGGGTGGTTATCCAGGCGCTGCGGAGAGTAAACAAAAATAGCACCGGCTATGGATTAGCGAAGCTCTCTGGGCCTCCCCTAGGCACTGTGCATGGATTGAGTCGCAGAAGCCACACGCCATGGCCATGAGGTGGTGGCTCCTGTGCTCATCATCCCCGAATCACAGGTGAGGAAACTGAGTAACCGAGTGATTCAGTTGCACGGCCAGGATGTGATGGAGCCAGCATTTGGACCCAGGTGGCCTGATTCCCCAGCCGTGCTTCTAACCACAGCTCACCCTCAAACCAAAGGTAGCTGGGGGGAGGCTCAGCGCAGCAAGTTGCCTTTGGCGATCCCTCCAACCCCCAGCGTTCCATCCTGCTTTAACAGCCCCAGTTTTCCCCACCGTACTCCCCAGAGTCCTAGCGTTCCACCTGCTGCCCTCTGCTCTTGCTCACCGCTCTCTGCTCCATGCTCAGCAGCCCATTTTGATCTTAGCGACCCCCAGTCCTCCCGCTCCATCCCAGATGCTTGAGTCCATCAGGCTGGAGTGGCTGGATTCCTTCTCCTCGCCCCCACCTAGCATCCGGCCAGCCTTTAGCGCTCCTGCCCTCCCACCACCTCCAGCGCTCGGGCGGACGCCCCAGCCCGGCACCTACATGCCCACGCTCCTTGTCCCCAGCCCTTCCCCGCGGACTCCACCGTCTCCAGCTCGCCGCGAACCTGCCCGGGTGGGTGGAGCCGGAGCCGGGAGCTGGGGCGGGGGTCGACCTCGGGTACCCCGGCTCACCCTCCAGGGCGCCGGCTGCCCGAATGCGCCTCTCCATCTGCCAGCGCAGCTGCGGTATTTATGACTTTGTAGGTGCCAAGGCCTCCCGCCGCCTACAGCTGTCCCAGCCCCGGAAGAGCAGGTCGCCTCGGGGTGACGGGCTTCCCAGACAGCCGGGGCCCCGGGTACCACAGGTCCGGCCGGTCTCAAGCACCCCACGCCCACCCACCCCCCAGGGCGGGGTGCACGAAGGGGGACCCAGGAAGGCTTGGTAGGCTGCCGCCACCTTCAAGCCGGCCACCAGGTGAGCGCCTGGACAGGTAAGATTGCGCTTGTCCCCTCGGAGCCCCAACCCGCAGCTGCAGAGCTCCCAGGGTAACTGACACTGGCCCCCACCCTTGGCTCTATTCGATTCCGGGGTACCCAGGTATCCTGGCACGGGGCGGTTGGGAAGGATTCCCCATCCTTTCCAGCCACACCACATCATCTTCCTCGGAATTCCTTCAGGCTCTGGCTTCTTCCTCTCCAAGCTTAGCCTACTGAACCCTCCTCGGACCTCACCTCACCCCCAGCCTCTTGCATCTTGAAGGCACAAAATCTAAATCCTCGAACTACAGCGCTGCTTCCGAGCTGTGAGCCCTAAGTGGGTTACCCATCCTCGCTGAACCTCGGCTCTTTCGTCGGTTAAAAGGTGACAAGAGAATATATGGCAAGGGCTGATGTGAGTTTTAAACGAGTTGAGGCATGAAATTTCATGCTAGGACACTGGCCCAGAGTAAAGGCTATTATTAATGTATGAACTCCAGAAACTCCCTCAGGGACTAGGTGAGTGGGTCTCTTTCCTGTGTATAGCATTGTGAGCTGGGAGGGACAAGTCCCAACCAGAGAGCAGGACCGGTCTGGGGGTCTGAGTTGCCAGTGGTTCCCCCCTCCTGTCTGCAGACCCCACGGTTTTGCTGTGTAAATTCAGAGTATATGACTTTCTGGAGGTTGGGGGACCCAGATTTCGGAGATTTGCCTTGGAGGATCCAGGGATTCAAGATGAGCCTTTGGCTTGTTTGAATTTTTTCCCACCTTCCAGAGTCTCCATTACAGCTTAAAATAAAACACAAAATATAATTCTCTAGCCAAACTTGGGTGCCCTTAACCCACCACTGCTGTGGCCACCAATTATAACCCGCCCTTATTTTTCCGTTTTTCTGGTGGTCTTCCAGCATCGATGGTTCTTAACCATTTTGAGCTCAAGGTGGCTATGATAGGCTGGTGAAGACTTTCTCGAGGTCATGTTTTTAATGAACAAAATAAATACATCAAATTATAAAGGAAATCAATGCTATTGAATTACAGATGTGATTATATTTTATTTATTTATTTATTTAGACTCTGTTGCTCAGGTAAGAGTGTAGTGGCATCAGACTAGTTCACAGTAATGTCAAACTCCTGGGCTCAAGCGATCTTCTGGGCTCAAGAGATCTTCCGGGCTCAAGCGATCTTCCTGCCTCAGCCTCCAGAGTAGCTGGGACTACAGACACCTGCCACAACACCAGGCTGATGTTTCTATATTTTAGTAGAGATGGGTTCTCACTCTTCCTCGAGCTGGTCTCAAACTTCTGAGTTCAAGCAATCTGCCCACCTCAGCCTCCTAAAGTCCTAGAATCACAGGCATGAGCCACTGTGCCCAGCCAGATATACAAATATTTTTAAAACAAATGTGTGTCCAGCTACTCGGGAGGCTGAGGCAAGAGAATCGCTTAAGCCCAGGAGCTGGAGGTTGCTGTGAGCTGTGTGACGCCACGGCACTCTACCCAGGGCGATTAAAGTGAGACTCTGTCTCTACAAAAAAAAAAAAATGTGTGATACGGCAATATAGATACTTCTTTATGAATGCATTAAACTTCAAGATCTAGTGGCAGGTCCAAAAAATAAGGTAATTTAGAAGGTTCAATGAGTGTATGGAAGATGTTTGAGATTCCTACACTGACTGTAATGAGATGGGGAAACATCTGTGATTTCCTCTCCCAGGTCAAAATCCCCTGTCTGCTGAGAGTCCTGTGATCCTATCACTGTCCTCATGACAGAAAGGTGTGCTAACTTGCAGTTACAGCAGCTGTTCAAACTTTACACTCTAGGCTCGGCGCCTGTGGCTCAGCAGGCTAAGGCGCCAGCCACATACACCTGAGCTGGCGGGTTCGAATCCAGCCCAGGCCCGCCAAACAACAATGACGGCTGCAACCAAAAAATGGCCGGGCATTGTGGTGGGCGCCTGTGGTCCCAGCTACTTGGGAGGCAGAGGCAGGAGACTCGCTTGAGCCCAGGCATTGGAGGTTGCTGTGAGCTATAATGCCATGGCACTCTATCCAGGGTGACAGCTTGAGGCTCTGTCTCAAAAAAAAAAACAAAAAAACAAAACTTTACACTCTAAAAAAAATTATTAAGCTTTTGCATATGTGGGTTAAATCTATTTATATTTACCACGTAGGAAAATGAGAAGTGTTTTCTTTTTTTTTTCAGTCCCCCCCTCCACCGCCCCCCGCACCCCCAGGGCCACCCGCCAGGGCAGGGTTTGAACCCACCCCCACTGGCAGATGGGGCTGGTGCCCTACTCCTTTGAGACACACTGTGGCTCAAAGGAGTAGGGCACCAGCCCCTATGTCTCCCTTGGTAGAGTGCCAGGGAGTCATAGCTCACAGCTTCCTCAAACTCTTGGGCTCAAGTGATTCTCCCGTTTCAGCCTCCCTAGTAG
>CAUYON010016789.1:0-16696 GCA_963573935.1 Arctocebus calabarensis
GCTACTAGGGAGGCTGAGGCAAGAAAATCGCTTAAGCCCAAGAGCTGGAGGTTGCTGTGAGCAGTGTGACGCCACGGCACTCTACCCAGGGCGATAAAGTGAGACTCTGTCTCTACAAAAAAAAAAAAAAAAAAAAAAAGATTAACAGGGGAATCTAAAAACATTCTTTAGAGTAATTTCAACCTTCTGCCCCTATAGTCATTTTACCAGGATTGTTAAAAAGTAAAGAAAATACCCACTTTGAGTCTAAATGCCAATTCCTTTTCCATTTCCTAGAACAGTTGCTCTCAAGCAAAGAAATGCCAAGAGGGAAAAGAAAAAGGGTAGACTTAGAAACTGAGAATTCTGAGGTCAGTAGCCTCCTGATAGTAACAGTTGACTATATTCATTTATTGCTCCTTTATCCTTAGTTCACTAAGGGCAAAGAGCAATTTTTTTCTCTGCTATTTTTTCAGCATTACTGTCCTTCAGCCTCATCACAGGACCCTGACATGCTGGGATTGCTGGTGACTTGGCCACTTGCCATAAGGAATCATTACTACTGCACTTAAGAGAAATGGTGCCCCTGGCTCCAGAAAGAGAACCACCTCAAAAGACTGAGAGGTAGCCAAGCCAACCCTTCAAAAAAATCATCTGAGCTCAATCCATGCTTAAAGCTTTCCACAGGTTCCCACTTCACTAATAATGATAGTGGTCTACTACAGTCCTGTGTCATCCTATAAAGGATGCCAATGTTTGCATTCCTAAAAGGTAGCATGGTTACCATTTTACATTCTTGCCTCATTATCTAAATAATATCAGTCTCCCAATCCATATGTAAACTCCATAAGGGTAAGATCTTCAGTCTTTTTTCTCTGTCACCGAATCCCCAGAACCCCATACAATGTTTGCCATATATACAGTAAGCACTCAAAGAAGAGTTTATAGATAGGATTGACAAAGAGATAGTGCAATATGTAATGAATTTCTCAATTTCCATTTGCCAGTTTTGCTTTTTAAGTGAGACGCTAAAATTTCTACCATAGGTAATACATCTTTGGCAGTCTCAGCCTCACCTGTGTATAATTGGTAAACATTCATTCAGAGAATTCATAGTTCACTGAGATAGTGACCTCTCTGTGGTCTTTAAGAAAACTAGTCATGGCTCAACACCTGTAGCACAGTGGTTACAGTGCCAGCCACATACGCAGAGGGTGGCGGGTTCAAACCCAGCTAAAAAACAACAACAACGACAACTGCCATTAAAAAAAAAATAGCTGGGTATTGTGGTGGCCACCTGTAGTCCCAGTTACTTGGGAGGCTGAGGCAAGAGAATCACTTAAGCCCAAGAGTTGGAGGTTGTGACACCAAGGCACTCTACTGACGGCGACATAGTGAGACATTGTCTCAAAAGAAAAAAAAAGAAAGAAAGAGAAGAAAACTAGTCAATGAATCTCACTCACTTACATTGGCTTCATTCCACTGGTATCATCAATTTCATGCCCTTGTCGAAAAGAAGAAATCAGTTATAGAGTGTGTACAGTTACCAACATCAGCCTACACAGGTGGTGAAACAAGTCATATGGATGAGATGTTAACAACTGCAACTTCATACAACAACAGCAAGTATTATTTGCTTTTTCCTATGTGTCAAAATTGTTTTATACTTTATTTTTTTTAATTGTTTAGGATTCGTTAAAGCCACAAAGAATTAGGTTATACTGATTGCATTTGATAAAGTCCTTCTAATAATTTTGTCCTGCTCCCAAGAGGTGTGCCATACACCGTGACCCTCCTTTGCCCTATCCCTTCCCTCTCTCCACTTGTTCATTCCCCTACACACTCCCATATCAGCTCATCTACTGCCTTCATATTAGAATTGTGTACATTGGATTCTTGCTTTTCCATTCTTATGATACTTCACTAAGAAAAATGTGTTCTATCTCCTTCCAGGTTAATATAAAAGACGTAAAGTCTCCATCTTTTTAATGGCTGCATAGTATTTCATGTTATGCATAGATCCACAGCTTGTGAATCTATTCGTAGGTTGGTGGGCATTTAGGCTCTTTCCACATTTTGGCGATTGTAAATTGAGCTGCAACAAATAGTCTAGTGCAAATGTCCTTATGATAAAAAGGATTTTTTTCAACAACTGATTGACTTTCAGTCTATGGATATTGTTTGATTTTTCTATTTCTGTTTGTAAGAACTTTACATGTAGTAACTCATTTAATTCTCACCACCATAACCACAACTTAGGTTCCATTATTCTCCTTATTTTACAGAGGAAACTGAGACTGTATTGCATTTATGCTTATAAAATGTTTTTATTTAACATCTATTTACCAGAAAACTAATATGTGCAAGGCACAATTCTGGCATCCTATTTTAAACACGAGGCTAAGTCTGTTGCCAGCAAACAGATTTAAGCTAAAGAGCTTTGAGAAGTACTGGTGTCTAAAGTTGTATTATTTTTCCCAAGACTTAGCAGTTTTGAGACTTGCTCTAATAGGATAAAGTTTTCAACTGCAACAAGTCTTCAGTGAAACGCAGCACCCATCCCACCTACTTAAGAATTCTGGCACTAGAAATCTATTTCACCCCATTCAGCAGGCTGCAGTACATAATTATTTTCATCTGGTTATAACACAAGGTGGTGAGTTTAATCTCTAAAACCCTACAGGGATTGTCTTAGCAGTTTTAGAAATTGCCTCTCGCACTATGAATGTGCCTCACAGCAAGATGGTCCTGCTAATGGTTCCCAGATTAGGATCTGGGGGCACCAAAGGCATGACTCCCTCTTCTCCACAATTTTCTTTCCTTTGTGGGCCAAGTCTATGGTCATCTGAGGTATCCTTATGGCCCTGCTTTCAAAAGCAATTTGTTCTGATTTGGAAAAAGGAATAGAGGTCACAATGTTCAAAGCAGTGATTACTATATGCTAGAGTCATATGAGTGCATATATAAAGTAGACCATCAGTAATAATATTCTTAGAAATATAAAGGGATATATGCAGACTAAATAGAATCCCAAACAATGATGTATCCAAGAACGCGAAGTAAACTCTGGTTTATCTTGGTTCTTAAAACTTAACCTGAGCTCTTCCTTCCAGGAAAAAAAAAGTCTAGAAAACCATTTCAAGAATATAATTGAACATCTCTTTATTTCTTATTAAGTTCGACCCTACTCGTTTGATCCTAATTTCTCCCAGACAGTCATCAGGAATAAAGAAAAGATACTTCGGTAATCAATTTTAAAAGTGAAACTGCTACAAAAACTGTGACTAACAAATCCCCAAAATGATTTCCCCTACCCAACCCCAGATTTTGGTGGGCCAACCTCAAAAAAGGAGGAGGGCAGGGGAGGAGAGGGGAGGGAGAAAAAGGCATACATACAAATTAAACTTTCCTGCTTATAGAAGATTTAGAAAAGGCCCTTGGGCTGTCCACAGCATTCCAAATGATAGCAAGCCACTTACATTAAAAATGACAGCTACATGTCTAAAAGCTATTCAACTAACACACCTGGTTCAACATATGTTAGAATATTTTGGTTCTGCCAAAAAAATTTTTATCGTATCACAAATTCTTTTCCCACTGTCTCAGAACCTAAAGTGAGGGAGTACATACATAAAATCTAAGAGTGAAGCTTTTATAAGCATAGAGAAGTAACAAAACAGTTTCAAAATTTCAATTTATTTTCATGTTATTGGAATTAAAAATTGACCCACAACAAAGATCTCAGTAGTATAAAACTGAAATTCTATGAAACATAATCTTAAAAAACCATAATTCCACCAGACTGGAAAATCCTTGGTAGACAGCCGAGTTCTTCCCACCTCCAGCCTCAAAGGCAATGCCTGGCAAAAAGGAGCTTCAAATGATATTTGTAGAATGAGATAAATAAAACCTCAGAATTACAGTGTTCTCAAACATGTTAGCACACCGATCCTCCGAAGGTATACAAGACAGGTATTCTTATGCCACTTCAAAGACGAGGAGCAAGAATTTCAGGGCCAAGCAGCCTCATGTAGGGGTCATAAAGCACTGCTTTCCTCTACTGCAATCACCTCTGCCTAACCTTAAAAACACTCAGGGTATATGCTCTTTCACTTTTGCTCTACTTTCCATATTTTATGTTCTGTGGTATAAAACTACCAAAAGTAGAAGGCAAAACCAGATTATTCAGATGCCAAACCTTAACAAGATCCACTACTGCCCTTTGCAGCCACGGCTCAGGTATTGAGGCCTAGTTAAATGAGGCACACATAATAGTATATTTATACTGCATGTAAGTTTTAACCTCTCACACGTTTTTAAGCAAAAAAAATTTTTTAGAATTTTTTTTCATGCCTAGAACTCTACTGACAGTTTAATCCTAGATAGATTTTTACAGGAAAAACAAAGCAAAGTAATGTAAGTTGTTACCTCAAACGTTTCAAGTTCTGAGTATTTCACTATAAAAACTGATCACCACAGAACATACCACACTAACATAAATGAACTCTGGGAGGCCGAGGCAGGTGAACTGTCTGAGCTCATGGGTTCAAGACCACCCTGAGCAAGAGTGAGACCCCCCCCATCTCTAAAAAAGCATTTGTGGCAGGTGCCTGTAGTCCCAACTACTCAGGAGGCTGAAGTAAAAGAATTGCTTGAGCCCAAGAGTTTTTGCTGTGAGCTCTGATGTCTACCGAGGGTGACAAAGTGACAAAGTGAGACTCTGTCTTTAAAAAAAAAAAAAAAATACACACACACACAAATTGCAGGATAGAAAATCCAGTGTTTTCAGATTCTCCAATTTAGACTTCAAAGTAGATGCAATTATCACCTGCTAGCTCACTGTTAACTCTTAGGTAGAATTATATTTCAGGTACTGATTCAATATACATTTAGTATATTATGCCGGACTTAATGTTAGGTTTGGTGAATAAAACATGGACTCCTGACCCTGGTAAGGATGACATTAATGGTGGTTGAGACAGATAAAAAGAAATAACAAAAGGGCTGTTGTGTGGGCCTATATGTGTTTGCTAATGTTGTTGCTACATATAATTTATTGAGGAACACATGCAAAAGAAAACCACTAATTTCACTAATTGAAGGTGCCTCCTTGTATAAAGGGCTGATACATAAAAGATATAAAAATAGGGTGTTCCGGGCAGCGCCTGTGGAGTTTGAGTAGGATGCGGGCCCCATATACCGAGGGTGGCGGGTTCAAACCTGGCCTCGGCTGAACTGCAAAAACAGAAAAATAGCCGGGTATTGTGGTGGGCGCCTGTAGTCCCAGCTACTGGGGAGGCTGAAGCAAGAGAATTGCCTAAGCCCAGGAGTTGGAGGTTGCTGTGAGCTGTGTGACACCACAGCACTCCACGGAGGGCGATAAAGTGAGACACTGTCTCTACAAAAAAAAAAAAAACATAGAGTGTTCCTAACAAAAGGAGTTAAATTGGTAACAACTCCAGATAACTTTCTCAGATAAAAGACATTAGAAACTTAAGGATTTTGTTTAAGTGAATCAATATTTAAGTCAATCAATAATTCTCTAACAGTTTACAGAAACTATATATCTGACAGTAATCTTGTTTTTAATACTGCTGGTCTAATCATACCTAGCATTAGTTGCTAAGAACTCTGCATCTTTTAATGCCTTGTTTATATTAGCTATGTATCCCTATGGAAAAAGTTACATGCCATGGCCCATTTTTACCTGTCTTCCTACTGTGTGGTGTTAAACTACTACCCAAAATACTACTTGATTTTGAAAGTTATCCTAGAATAAAAATAAACATCAATATCGAGCAATGATAAACATTTAATTAACTGCAGTTCATTAGATTGCTACCTTTCTGAAGGGACCTATTATGTTTGATTCATGCAGAACTACAGGTGAGTAAGGAACACCATGTGAGTCTAAAGCATGCTGTGTCCGCTTTTAGCTCTGGCAAGAACCACTTCATTCCTTCCTAGATGACATCACTATATCCATCCATATTAGGCATCTTGCTCGAGGACCTGTAATTCCTTCCCAAAGCTAGAAATACACTGGCTTTCAGGCAGAAATACAAAGGCTGATTAGTAGAAAATCCTCTCAACCTAATAGCTAAGAAAAATGTAATCTCTGGCATATAATTTGAATGTAATTTAAGGATCCTTAAATATGACTGATCAACAAAAGTGGTGTGTGTACTTACATACAAGCATGTTTACCTACAAGCACACACCCACCCCCATTCTCTCAACCATCATCAGAAATTGAATTGAGTCATCAGAATTAATCCCTAGAACTCCTTCCCAATAATCCAAGGTACAATCTCAGAATTCTCTTTTAAAGTAGCCATTAGCAATCTATCATTATCCTGAGAATTACAACCTGTTTTCCATCTTTAATGTCCTTTACTGTTCAGATAAGGAGCTCTAAGGAAGTACCAAAGCAATCACATAGATCAAACAGCTAGTCAGAGACAGAACCAGGCTAGAAAAAATCCAGACCTTGTGCCTTCTGGTCAATACAGCAGTGCCTATCTGTAATGTTTATCACACGCACCCTAACACTTAACCATTCCCTGATTTCTCTGTGTCCTGATCATTTAACTTCTCACCATATGCTCTTCTCCCTTTTGCTTTTAAAGAAATTCAATACCCCTGGCATAAAAGGGTAAAAAACGTATTGTCATTTTATATCCATGCAGCTAATGAATGGCACTTTCCCCATAAGCCATTAGCGGTCACTCAAAAGTTCACACTACAACTTGACCTTTGCTTCTTCTCAGAAGTATTCACCCTATTAAAAAGTGTTTTTCCTTTAATGTCACAATAGCAAAATATTGCAGTGGCTGTATGCCTTTCCAATCAGGTACATTTCTGACAAACACTTTATAGTTTTGTCACTATAAAGTGTTTGCCACTAAGGCTCAAGAACTTAGTAAGACATGTCAAAACTGAAAAACAAATCAGTTCAAGTAACAAGGAAAACCGGCATTCTTTTTTTTTTTTTTTGTAGAGACAGAGTCTCACTTTATCACCCTTTGTAGAGACAGAGTCTCATTTTATCACCCTCAGTAGAGTGCTATGGCGTCACACAGCTCACAGCAACCTCCAACTCCTGGGCTTAGGCGATTCTCTTGCCTCAGCCTCCCGAGTAGCTGGGACTACAGGCGCCGCCACAACGCCCGGCTATTCTTCTGTTTTGCAGTTTGGCCGAGGCCGGGTTGGAACCCGCCACCTTCGGTATATGGGGTCGGTGCCCTACTCGATGAGCCACAGGTGCCGCCCGAAAACTGGCATTCTTATACATGGTCACCAGTCACAGACATCATATATATGTTTATGAATTTGACACCAAATGAACGTTTCAATCACATTTAATTGAGCAGTTCTATGGTACAATGAGTCTAAAACTGCTCATCAGAGAAGAGTTCCTCATACATGTATATTCTGAATTGGACAATCCTTTTATATTTATTATGCTTTAAATACCATAAAATATTTTTGACCACTTCACAATAAGCAGCCATAACTATACACAGTAAATATTATATCTAAAAAAAATAAATCTTTCTGGTTGAAATGTCACACTACTTCCATATTTATATTTCTGCTGTTCTTCACATTTACATTTGAACACTGCCATTCTCTACTTCACATACAGAAATGACCTAAAAGACAATGTTCTAGGCAAATAAAAAAAGTTCAGAAATAAATTAGTGGGCATCACAGTACAAAAGGGTCCTTTCCTTAAACAACCCAAGGAAATGGGAATGACAGCCACCATTTTAATGAGTTTTTTTTTTAGGTCAGGCACTGTGCTGATCCTTACCCAAACTATGTCTTATTTAATCCTCACTCCAGCCCTATGCAATGACAGTTATTATCCTCCATATTTACAAACGAGGGAATTAAGGCTTAAAAAGAAATGCCATCCCTTGTCAAACTTCTCACATCATAGTTGGGATTCAAATTCAAGTCTTTCTGACCTAGATGCTTTCTATCCTTAGGCTACCTATACTGCTTCTACTACGTTATAAATATTTAGACAACATTTGTAAAAATTTTGGTGAGGCACTCAGAGCCATAACTGACTTTCTTCAAAATGCAGATTATCTTGGCTAAACAGTATGTCCGCAATCAAACCATCATATGATCAAAAGCTAAGCAAACCCAGGTCACAAGGTATGTGTCTGTCATTTATGATAACAATGGAACCCTTAAGATTCTTGGATGGTTTTACTATATTGTGTGGTATTTATTATGTGTTGTTATGAAATAAAAAAATACAATGTTTGAAAATGTTTAAATAATGAATATATAAAACATGTCAAAAAGATAAAATACTTCGAAAATAAATGATTAATCAATAAAAGATCTATATGTATGATGGCTACCCATAGAAAAAGTTACATTTCCCAAGTCTGTGTCTGCAAAACATTATTTAACACTTGCATTTTTTGGAGTTTTGAGGCTGTTTTGCCGTATCTCAGTTATTTTAACATACATTAGGGATTAACACTATCTTGCACTCTGCTGATCTTTTAAACTAGTAAGAGAAATTCATTTTAGAAAAAATACTGGCATCATAGTTTCAAAAATAATTCCTATAGATATAAAAGTATGATATTTTCTGTTCCTATGATGGGAAAATAAATGAGTGGATGTTTGGCACTTGCATTAGACAAGTAATCATGGCAGACATTTTCACATGTGTTATCTCAAAAACACTCCAGTATAGTACTATTATACCGATTTTGTAGAGGAGAGAACAGTGGGTTAAACAGTAAAAGATGCTAAGGGCTAAAGAGGGAGTGAATGGGGAGATACTATTATTTGATAAAAGATTTTTTTGTTAGAGACCAAAAAGGGAAAGGTTATTATTCTGTTTGTCCTGTGATAGTATTGAGATTTTATTTGGGGTCATTTTAAAGCTGTACAGTAAAATTAAGTTCCTTTTTTTTTTTTTTGCAGTTTTTGGCCAGGGCTGGGTTTGAACCTGCCACCTCTGGCATATGGGGCCGGCGCCCTACTCCTTTGAGCCACAGGTGCCGCCTCCTTTTTTTTTTAATAAATGAAAACTCTACTACTATCAAGTAAGTGGATATTATCAAACATTTCTAAGCACTTTAAATTTATTGTGTAAGTCTACAAATGTGTGTAGAAGAGAATCCCTGAGTACTGACCAGTCCATCAAAAAGTTACTCCTGATTATTATTCAAAAATAAGTTGACTTATGTTAGAAATTCTCTTCCCAGTCAAAATTTCAGAACTGAGAGTACCATGAGGAAATAATAAGCATGTGAAAATATTTGTTTCTATCAAATTTTGGTTTCACTCCATAGGATTTTTTAGTTGATCTAAAAATCTTTTAATAGTTTAGCAATTTCTCACAAGGATAACTGCTCTTAAATTACAAAAATAATTAGAGACATGAGCTTCAATATGTCTTCCTGAGCTTCATATGTGTGAATTTGCCAAATACTGATATATAACATGATGGGCATTCAGGTGAGAACTCTAGGGAGGAAAGTATCTTATTTTAGTAATATTTTTCAATTTTTATATCCGTAAGTATCCAGTGATTCCCAGTAGAGATATCATTGATGTTTTGGACAAACAACTCACCATTGTATATAAATTCTTCTGCAATCCAGACAGGGCAGTGTTCTTGGCCCACTAAATAGCTAGAGGTATCCCCAATTCAGTCATTTGTGACAATCCAAACATTCCGCGATACCTGCCATAATAGGAAGACTTCCAAACACTCAGTGGATCCAGGTGGAGAACCTCCAGGTACAGAACCCAAACAAGCCTCAACAGCTCTGGCCCTCCTATTTCACAGCTACTAAGGGGAAGACTGTTCCTATCAGTCAGGCTGGGGTCAACCCTCTCAGGCACTGCCTCGATGCCCCACTTGTGTAAGAACTCCTGCTCTATATATCTGATCAGCTTCAAATTCTGATTTCCATCACTGATTATTCTTTTTTCTTTTAGACGAAGTCTCACTCTGTCACCCTGGGTGAAGTACCATGGCATCATAGATTACAGCAACTTCAAATTCTTTGGCTTGAGCAATCCTCTTACCTCAGCCCACCCAGTAGCTGGGACTATAGTATAAAAACATCCACCCAGCTAGTTTTTCCATTTTTAATAGAGACAGAGTATTGCTCTTACTCAGGCTGGTCTTGAACTCCTGAGCTCAAGCAATACACCTGCCTTAGTTTCCCAGAGTACTGGGATTACAGATGTGAGCCATCGTTTCTGGCCCTTAAAACCAAGCACATCTGCATTAATTTGACACCATAAAAACTCAAAAAGGGCCAAGCACATGAGCTCATGCCTGTAATCTAGCACTTTGGAAGGCCCAGGTAAGAGTACTGCTTTAGGCCATGAGTTTGAGATCAGCCTGAGCAAGCATAAGACCCTGTCTCTACAAAAAAAAAGAGAGAGAGAGAGAAAAAATTGCTGGGTATGACAGCTCACACCTGTAGTTCCAGCTACTCACTCATGAGGCTGAGACAGGAGGATTGCTTAAGCCCAGGAGTTTGAGGTTACAGTGAGCTATAATGATGCCAGTGCACTCTAGCCTGCTGACAGAGTAAGACTGTATTAAAAAAAAAAAAAAAAAAAAAAAGAAGGCTCGGTGCCTGTGGCTCAACAGGCTAAGGCTCCAGCCATGTACACCTGGGCTGGTGGGTTCGAATCCAGCCCGGGCCGCCAAACAACAATGACAGCTACAACCAAAACATGGCCGGGCGTTGTGGTGGGCGCCTGTAGTCCCAGCTACTTGGGAGACAGAGACAGGAGACTCGCTTCAGCCCAGGAATTGGAGGTTGCTGTGAGCTGTGATGCCACAGCACTCTGGGTGACAGCTTGAGGCTCTGTCTCAAAAAAAAAAAAAAAAAAAAATTAAAAAATTAAAAAAAGAAGAAGAAGAAATGGACATTTAGAAAATGGAGGTGCCCTTTCATGACTTAACACCTGCTTTTTTTTTTTTTTTGTAGAGACAGAGTCTCACTTTATCGCCCGCCCTCGGTAGAGTGACGTGGCGTCACAAAGCTCACAGTAACCTCTAACTCCTGGGCTCAGGTGATTCTCTTGTCTAGCCTCCCGAGAAGCTGGGACTACAGGCACCTGCCACAATGCCCGGCTATTTTTTGTTGTTGCAGTTCGGCTGGGGCTGGGTTTGAACCCACCACCCTCGGTATATGGGGCTGGTGCCCTACTGACTGAGCCACAGGCGCTGCCCAACACCTGCATTTTTATTTTCACAATCTTCACAAGTTAGATGGCCTAGATCATGTAACTTTTTTTGTTTTTGCAGTTTTGGGCCAGGGCTGGGTTTGAACTCGGCACCTCCCGCAGGTGGGGCCAACGTCCAACTCCTTTGAGCCACAGGTGAATACAACAAGTCATGAAATATTGATTAGAAAGAAACCACTGGGGGCGGCACCTGTGGCTCATCAAGTAGGGTGCGAGCCCCATATCCCAAACGTGGTGGGTTCAAACCCAGCCTCGGCAGAACTGCAAAACAGAAAAATAGCCAGGTATTGTGGTGGGCACATGTAGTCCCAGCTACTCAGAAGGCTGAGGCAAGAGAATCGCCTAAGCCCAGGAGTTGGAGGTTACTGTGAGCTGTGTGACACCAGGGCACTCTACTGAGGGCGATAAAGTGAGACTCTGTCTCTACAAAAAAAAAAGAAAGAAAGAAATCACTGGGAGTTCAGTTTTCAAAACACAGAAATTATACCAAGAGTCTAAACCTCATATTCCAAAACACCAAACGTTCAAGTTCAATGTCTCTGCATACTTAAGTTGTCCATAAAATGCAGAAATTTATAAAAACTCATTTAGAATAAAATTGAAAAGATTGAGAGCTAAATTTGGAATATGGTACTGAAGTTTTATTTTTAACTATAACAAAAGAAAGAAAAAAACGAAACTTCAAAGCAAGTAATACTTTAAAATTTAACACTGAAAATGCTAACTTTTGAGCAATTATCAGTAACAGAAATGTATAATCTATTCACTGTCTTTTAAAGCAAAGCCCAAAGGGCTTGCTTATTAATAAGAAAAGTCATTCCATTTCTTGCTTAAAAAATATTTTATTGCCACAAATTCTATGGTCTACTCTTTCCCAAGTTCTGACTAGACGTTGTAAATCCCCAGAACTAGATCACCACACAAGACAGCACAACGGTAAATACCACAATCTATCGCCAGCATTAACTGCTCCCAGTCCTAAGTCTTTAATTTCAACAAGGCTGCAGCTCCCACCGACGATGGGTAGAGTTCTTCAGCAGGCACGGACAGGGACCACATATTTTTACACATGCTGGTACACATAGGAAACTTTGTTACCCAAATCACAAGCATGTCCAAGACAAGATTTCTAAATTAGTCCATAAAAATTCTACTCAATGTATTAAACCCCAAATTATTTTAGACCCATCTACGAAGATTAAACGACCAAAGCACCAGCAGGTTTTCCACAGCCATAATGTTTTGAAAAACTCTAAGTAAATGGTAATCCCACAAAATTTTGCTGTCACAACACCAGACCATCAATTTCTAATTCAAAGATGAAATATCTCAATCAAAACTGCAAAGACGGTCAGCATTAGTGTATAATTATTGGTAAAGACAGATGCGCTTCTAAAAACACCTGAAACTTTTCTTCCCTCAAAGTACACTATTTCTGCAAAACACAAAGTAAATGATATATTTAAAATATCACTAACTATTCACAATGTCAAGTTGCTGCATGGTAGAAAACTTGATCTCTGCACCAGGTCCTCAAGATAAAACTAGATGTTAAGATGTATGCTGCGGTAGGTCTACTTTCCAATTACTAGAAGTAAGCATACAAGAGATATAATTAGTTATGACACTAGGACAGGCATGCATGTTTCAACACACACACAGCTTAGAACAAAGTTTCTGGCATTATATGACAGAAGACTTAAACCAAAGACTCAAAGAAAGGTTATGGAGTGTACGTGTCTTTTTTTTTTTTTTATTTAAAACTTGCCACATCAAATTATTTCTTTTAGGTTGTGAGCATATTTTGATTTGTTTGAACATCTCTTTAAAGATTTCTCAGGGGAGAAAAAAAACACCCTGTGGCTTTCATTGCGCTTATAACTTATAGAAGTAGTTTATAAAACTCAATTGGTTTAAAAAAAAAAATCACCTTCCAAAGAAGACCACATGTTGACCGAACATATTTAGGAAATCTTGATAGTTCTAGTCATAGGTTTCTCAATCAAAAATAAAACCCTAAATTCTGAAACTACACTATACAAGGCAACAGAGTTTAATTTTGACAATTAAAAGCTTGTTCAAGATATATCAAGATACTTAAAAACCAAAACCATTAGTAAGGCTTTAAAAATTAAAACATGAGGGCAGCTCCTGTGGCTCAAAGGAGTGGGGCGCAGGCCCCATGTGCCAGAGGTGGTGGGTTCAAACCCAGCTCCAGCCAAAAACTACAAAAAAAAAATTAAAACATGAAATTATTAAATAAATCCATTAGTAAATCACAATCCAGTTAGGTCCACTTATTCCTTAGTAAAGACAGGAAAAAAATGAAAAGATCATAATAATATACCTGACAATCTACACAGCAGCATTTGCAAAACACCTGTAAACCTGATTACAATAAAGTGCGATTAAGCTTGTAAGAGGCACAAATTCAAGAAACTGGAGGGATATAACCTTAAGAACTTTCTGTATTCAATCTCAAAAGATTCAAACAAATAGTCCAAAGCATCCCCTATTAAAGGAAGGGTCACTGTCAAAGATTTTATTAAAATCAAGCCTAAGAAGCAAGAGCTTAAAAAAACACACCAAACAAAACTCAAACTCTTATAAGGATACTCTCAGAAAACACCCAATATTTGCTGCTTTTTCCTTAAATATCTGATCATATAATATCTTTTGTTGAGAAAATTAACCTTAAAAAAGAGGTTTTAAATAGAAAGGTCCAAAATATCAAGGTAAAGAGCAGGTATGGAAATAAGGAGGTAGACTTCAAGTCTGACAGCTTCCACCTCCGAAATCATATACTGTCTTCAATCTGCAAATGAAATTCCATCGATGAAGCCAGGTGTATTGAAGAGGAGGTATTGTGAATGGGTGTTGGAAACATAAAGCTTATAATTAAGTGCATTCTTGAGTATAATAATCCACCCTGGAACAAGATAAAACATTCAGAAACCTATCCAATGTAAAGCAGCTAGACCTTATACTCCCACAAGAGTTACAGTACATGATAATGAATTATGAACCAAATCTCATCTCATGGACCAAATGGCCCATGAAGATAGCACCCAAAGTCCCTCCAAAAACAGTGTTAATTATGCCCTCGGGTTTTGGTCCAGCAGAGCCTTCCACCTTATAACAAGGCATGTTAAGAGCCCGCTTCGCCCTCACAACTATACAGGAAGCCTAGTATACTAGTTATGTAAAAGCTTTTGGATTAGGCTAAAAGAAAACACCCAGGAGATTTCAGCTAACAAAAGAAAAGCTGACCCTTATATTTACAGGTTGATAAATCCTAATCTAGAATACACCAAAATCCAAAATCTTTTGAGCAAAAACATGATGCCACAAGTGGAAAATTCCACACTTGATACCACTGTTTTCCCATGGTTCACTGTACCCAAACTTTGTTTCATGCACCTAATTTTTCAAAATATTGTATAAAATTACTTTCATGTTATGTGTATAAGGGATTTAAGAACCATAAGTGAATTTCATGTTTCACCTTGGGACCTATCCCTAAGATATGTCACTTCATATATGCAAATATTCTAAAACCTGAAAAGCTAAGACTATTGGTATGCACCACCTTATCTGAAAAATTTTTTTATTGTAGAGATGGGGTCTCATTAGGTTGCCCAAACTGGTCTTGAACTCCTGGCCTGAAGCAATCCTCTCACCTTGGCCTCCTAAAGTGCTATATTTACAGGATACAAGAACAAGCCACCATGCCCCACTTCTTTTGTATTTTTAGTTATAAAATGATTATGAGACCTGGAGATTACATGCAAAAATACACGTTTTATGCTGTGGAAAAGAGGTTGTAAATGAACTGGAAGGAAATTCAAGAATAGATTTTTCTAAGAAAGTATTAACACTTTTCTTAATTGATAATCAGGAAGTCAACATAAAGAAAGTGATTAGCATTAACCTCAAACCACAACTTAAAGGAATTCAAAACCAATTTTTAAACTAAAGCACGAAAAAAAAAAAAGCCAATCATATTCACCTTCAGTAACTACTTTTTCCGTTGATTTATGTCAAATACCAGTATGTATAAGAATGACTCAGAAATATAGTTTATGTGCACAAATTTGTACTGCACTAGCTTTCTCATTTCTAATGTCATAGTATTTTTTATGCTCTCCCCTCAACTAAAAGATTTCCTCAACTAATAGAAAACATACAACAAAGGTTAAGTGACAAGCCATCTAATTTCTAGCCTAAGAGCTATATAAAAAAGTGTTTAAAATCACAAAGCATTAATGTAGTCTCCCATCTTGGAACTTTTCTTGGCTGGGAGAGTGGCTTACACCTGTAATCCTAGCACTCCAGGAGGCCAAGGCGGGTGGAATACTTGAGGTCACCAGTTCAAGACCAGTCTGAGCAAGAGCAAGACACCCTCACTACTAAAAATAGAAAAACTGAGGCAAAAGGATCTCTTGAGCCTAGGAGTTGGAAGTTGCTGTGAGCACTGATGGTACCATGGCACTCTACCCAGGGAAACAGCTTAAGACTCTGTCTCCAAAAAAAAAATTTATTCTTGATATTCTTTGTTTTCCAAAGCCTTCTCACACTACAACCTATAATAATTTTATTCAGAATTCACAAAAAGTACTCTATAGTATAATTTATCAGGTACTTATCACTTAGAGCTGGTTATTCAGGACTATAAAATAATGACACCATTTGTTCAGGGAAAGATATTTATAAACATCTTTGTTTATAAAGATGTTATAAACATTAATGTATGTACACATGAATCTATGTATGCATAAAATCTCACACTAATTCTTACATAAGTAAATGAGTTTTTATAGACTTAAAGAAGTTCCATAAGCCAGGCGTTGTGGTGGGCACCTATAGTCCCAGCTACTTGGAAGGCTGAGGCAAGAGAATCGCTTAAGCCCAAGAGTTTGAGATTGCTGTGAGCTGTGATGCTAAAAGCACTTTACTGAGGGTGACATAGTGAGACTATGACAAATAAAAAAGTTCCATACTTACCATTTGACCCTATAATTCCTTTACTGGGTATATACCCAGATGACCAAAATTACAGAACAACAAAGATATCTGTACCAGATTGTTTATAGCAGCCCAATTCATAATCGCTAAGTCATGGAAGAAGCCCAAGAGCCCATCAATACACGAATGGATTTATAAACTGTGGTACATGTATACCATGGAATATTATGCAGCCTTAAAGAAAGAGGGTGACTTTTCCTCTTTCATTTTTACATGGATGGAGCTGGAACATGTTCTCCTTAGCAAAGTATCTGTAGAATGGAAGAAAAAGTATCCAATGTATACACCCCTAAATGAGACAAATTCTTTATCATTCAAGTGAAGGCTACAACCCATTTATTGCACAGGAAGAAGGGGAAAGGGGAGAGGGAGGGAAGGGGAGGGAGAGGGTGGGGGGAGATGGGACAAAGGGTGAGATCACATGTGTGGTACATATTCGAAG
>CAUYON010016791.1:0-29987 GCA_963573935.1 Arctocebus calabarensis
TTGTGAGTTTGTTTTATTTATTATTTATTTTAATATTTTTATTCCTGCATGGCAGCCTTTAACATTTTTCATTTTTATTCCTGTTTCTTTGAAATTTAACCTAAACAAGTTGGAGTATATGTATTTTTTAACCTTTTCCTATATATTTCTTACATATTTAATAAATCTTACTATCTGAATAATCATGTATCCACTAGATAATTTTTTTCTATTATTATTTACTTTCCTTCATTCTCTATTTAAAATTTTGTATACCCTTTTAAGCAGATTTTGGAACTTTTGATTTTGTCCTTCATGTTTATGACATTTTGTTTTACAGTATCAATTTTTATACATGCCCCACCTCATATTGGGAAAAATCTTCATGTTCCATTACCATTTAACAACTTACATTTTAGCTGTAGCCTAATCTTTGTGATTAAGAATAACTAATGAGAGTTCCAAAATTATATTTTTTCCAAAATTATACTTTTAATTTCTTTATCTCTAGTTGCTTCTCTATTTTTTTTCTTGAATTTACTATCTACTTGAAACCTCATTAGAACACTTGTTATATTTAATTTAACTTTTTTTTTAATTTGTTCTTCTCCTCTTTTAACAATATTAGTTCTTTGGTTTGTTGAGTTTGTGGCTAGTTTCTTTTCCTGGGATCCCCCAAATTGGTGACATCTTCTCTGCTCAACTGAGAGTGTTTGAGGGACAATGTTCACAAGACTGTAGTTGTCAGTTCTGATTAAAGGATCGTGTCTACAGTGATAGCAGGGAGGGAGTCTGAGCAGGATGTGCTGTCAGAGTTTGCCAAGTTCAAGTGATCTCTGTTCTCTTTTAATAGTTTGAATGTTAGTAGATAAAGAGTGCATTTTTATTCCTCTCAAGAGAACATTTATAAATAAAGTTGAAAGCGTAGGTTGAAAAGAAAGGTAGAAATGTGTTAAATATTAAAGATGTAGGTCTTGTGGATCAATTAAAACAAGTTGAGAACTCCTAATATGTTACTTATTAATCAGAACAGGTAGTATTTGCGAACGTCTTTGGGAGCCGGTTCATTATTATTACCTCAGGTGATTCTGCTTAAGTCAACTATTGCCCTCCCTCAAATAATACATCTTGTAAGGGAATTTATACAGCTATTGTTGTTGTTATTGATATAATGAATAGGCTACTCTTACAATGTTGATAAAATTTTACGATAGTTGAGCATTGTAAAAAGGGATTGGTTATGTCTGAGATAAAAGTGTTGACTTCTGTCTCTTGTGGTATGTCAGTTGTACAATTTTATGATATACCTTTAAGAATACACTTTATTGTTATTATGAATTACAAAACTAACTGGTATACCTAGACACTGAAATAATAAACTTGATTATAACTAACCACATACACATTCATTTTAACTAAAATGCATCTATTTAGCTAATATAGTGCTGTGTGTGCTATGGTCTGAATTCACATTTTGAAATCCTAATCTCTGAGGTAATAGTGGTAGGAGGTGAGGCCTTTTAGGAGGTGATTAGGTCATAAGAAGCCCTCATAAATGGAATTAATGTCCTTTTGAAAGAAGCCTGAGGGAGCTTGTTTGCCTTTTTAGAAGCAAAAACAAGGTGAAAAGTGCCTGTTTATACACCTGAGCATGAGACCTCAGCAGACCCTGGATTATGGACCACCTAGTTTCTAGACTCGTTAAAAATAAATTTGTTTTGTTTGCAATCTATCTAGTTTCTTTTTTTATATAGTATCCCAAATGGACTGAGACAGCATGATATACCTGTTACTTTTGTTCTTATGAGGAATCTATGGAAAATTTAATAGAGTGTCCAGTGGCTACTTATGGGAGCGTGTAGCTCTGGAGGGAATCAGCAGACGATAAGCATGTACTATATTACTTGGTAAAAAAAAAAACCAACATTCTTGCAAGCAAAATAATATAGAGAAGGGAACAAAGAGTTATGACTGAGGAAGTATGCTATTTTAGTTAAAGTAGACAGGTTAGAGCTCTCTGAAAAGGTGACATTTAAGCAGAAACCTGAAATAATAAAAATAACACACCTAACACAGAGCACAGCATGGAATAAGTGCCAAACGAATATTAGTGCTTATTATTAGCTAAAAAGGATCTTGTTATTCACTGTATATTTGAACTATATCATAATAGACTTACTTTAGAAGAAAATTTTCCTGTATTTTTAAACAAACAAAACATACTGTTACTTTAAAATATTAAATTCCAGTCATGATTTCATAAAAAGGAATAGTCTCCTTGCAGTATCAACAGAGAGAAAATAGCTAGTTATGTACTGTAATAATAGCTCTGTAGAGAACAGAGAACAATTTACTGGTCTCCCAATATCTTTTTAAATGGAAAACAGTGAAGTTCAATTCTAAGCAAAGTTTTCCTGCCAAGTTGTCAGGTGCATGACAAGGGCAGTGTTGCTCAGCAACACAGTAAGATCAAGGTCCTGGGCGAAGTTCTTGTACTATAATCTCAAATGGTACATTGGATAACAATGCTTTTTGGCTAAATAGAGAACTCGGTTTTAACTAACACAGAAAGTGTTTTTGAAATCATTCTCAATGAGAAGTGGAACACTAATTTTCTTACAGTGAAATTTAAAATCACGCCATGTCCCTATCTATATTTTCTGATTATAATTTACCTCATGCTAGGAGGATATTTCTGTTGGGAATTTAGCATTGCATTTTACACAAAGCCTTCTCTTTATGTTTCTGTCAGCCCCTAGAATAAGGTGATATTAGTTAATGACTTTTAATTGTCATGACCAACAGACCTTTCCTCATCTTTAACTTAATCTTTGACTAGTGAAAAGTATATCAGGTCTGAGTTGCACTCAGGGATCTAAATTTTTACAATGGTGTAAATATGCACTGTTTGTTTAGACTTGAAAATGAAATTTTTTTAAAAAAGGTAAACAAACCCACCTTCTATACACATTGAGGGAAAAACTGCAAGCTCATCGTAATTTACACTGTATTCACCTAACTAAATTCTATCCACACTTTAATCTCCAATTTAAGTCCTAACTGCTCCATATGGCCCTTTCAAGGACCCTACACCACAAAGGTTGAAGCACGTGTGGTTTTTATGCCTCCATTTTCCTTTTAATCATATACTAATTTGCGCTGTTACTCAATTATTGTATGTGTAGGTGTCTTGGATGCCTTGACACCAGGAAGCACTTTTTATTCTAACTTTATTTTCCCTGCATCATTGACTGCCGTGCTGTCCCAGAGTATGTAAAAAGATAACTGGAAGAATATACACTAATTTTACTTGGGGCCTCGTACATTTCATAGTATTTTCAGATATGTTATCTACAGGAAAAGTGAGATTTTCACATGTTGAATGGATGAAATTTAATAAATGTGCAAGGGCTTTGAAGACTACAACTATCTAATTTGATCTTCATGGATGAAAAAATTTTTCTTTTAACACAATGTAGAGGAATCTGAGCTTCAGGCTATTTTGCAGAATCTTATATTAGGGGTCCATACTCTAATTCTTTTGCTCTTTGTAAAGATCCAAAATTTCTTATTTGATAAATGATTGGAAAAGTGAAGAAAGAAGGGGTGGAATGAAGGAAGGAAGAAATGATTGAACTAACATTTCCCATTTTATCACTAACTTTCATACACCACCCTCTCAGATCTATATCCTTTTTCCATAACTGTCAGGTAAAATGTTTTCCACTCTTTTCCTGCTATTTCCCAAGCTCAGTCCTAGTAGTTGTTTTGTATTTGTATTGGTCATGTGATGTCCACCATTCGGCATGTCACTTTCTTAATTTCTAACTTACTGTCCTTTTAACCCATCCTATTCTTAAAGTGAGAATCATTTTCCCCAAATTATATGTTGATCACTCATATGTATGTACTAGAAATAATAATGGAGTTCCATTGTCCAGTCTACATAATACAGATTCTTAAGCTTCTTAAGCATCTTCCTACTTTATTTTCTTAAGCCATATCACCTAGCATTCTAAAGGCAAATCTACTCTCTTTCTTACTCATTATCGCTGCTTCTTTGTCTTTTTGTTACCTTCTTTCAATTACTACCTTATCAAAATTTTATAGGAAATAATTCTAACCACTATTGTGGAGACTCAGCAAGAACTTGTTTGTGTAGATTTTGAAAAGTCTTTTTTGTATATCCTTCTATAAATACCTTGGTTTTGATTGTCTGTCCTCTTTGCCATCTATATTGTTCTGCAAGGACCAAAGTAATAACCTTATATTTCTTTTATGTCTTCCTTAGCTGCCTGTATCAAGTTACCATCAAAATATGTTGTTACAAAGTGTTTTCCTATCTTGAATACCATCTCTTCACAGGGTTGTTTTACCCTTCAAACAATTACCTAAAATTTCCTTCAAGGCATATCAAAACACAGAAAATGATATTCTCCATTTCAAAGATTTTGTTCAGTTAGCAGGAATAGTTTAAATACGTAAGATATAGTCAGAGGAAACCACATATTTCTACATTGTTAATATGGCTAATAAAATGAGAATCTTTGGGGCGGCTCCTGTGGCTCAGCGAGTAGGGCGCAGGCCCCATATACCGAAGGTGGCGGGTTCAAGCCCGGCCTCGGTCGAACTGCAAAAAAAACAAAAAAATAGCCCGGTGCTGTGGCGGGCGCCTGTAGTCCCAGCTACTCGGGAGGCTGAGGCAAGAGAATCGCTTAAGCCCAAGAGCTGGAGGGGGCTTTGAGCTTTAGAGAATTTACCAGCAAAAGTCCAGAAAATTTACTGTAAGCAGTGTGACGCCACCACGGCACTCTACCCAGGGCGATAAATTGAGCTTCTGTCCCTACAAAAAAAAAAAAAAAAAAAGTTGGTTTCCCAGTGCTGTTGAGGCTTGTTCCACAGACAGGCCTGCAGCCTCCCGCACACACTCCTCTTTCCAAAGTCACTGGTTGATGTGGAAGGAGGCAAAAGCTGAGCAAGAACGGAGCATTTGCATGTTGCTCAACGATGCTTTGAGTAACTGCAAATCCCATCAGTGAGGACAAAGAGGCTAACTCACTATTTTAAAAAAGTTAGCTTTTCTTGTCCACAACTATGAAATATTCTTAGAGCAGGAGGAAGAATAATCTTTAGGGAATAAAAGGTAGGAGAATCAAAGGTAGATTGGGGAAAAAACTCTCTAAAATTGTTCTGGAAATTCTTATTTTAACTGAATTATGTTTCTAAGAATGTTCCCTCACTGTCCCTCCCCAAGTCCCTCCCTTTATTGCCATTTCCAGATAAAATACACCCTAAGGCATTCAAGTAGAAAGCCCATCTTGATGGGACAGAAGCGCCTGTGTTTACAGTGTTTCTTTGCTAACCGTCTCGGGGCACTAATTATGTTCTATAATAGAAACACATTTTTCTCACTTCTCTTTCTTTAGTCATTCTCATATCCACATGCACGTCCTATTAGTGGTTTCTTTTGCTTAATCAGTTGTTGCTTCTTAGAGAAGCAATTCCTCAGGAAATGCAATGATGAATTATGTCTTAGAGCAGTGAATATACTGAGTGTGAAAAACATGCTCACTGCATTCAAATGGCAGTTGTCACAGGCATCTAATTTTATTAATATTTTAGTATATGCTTTATTGAATACCCAACAAAGGTTGGAAAAGATTATGTTTTATCTTTGAAATAAGATAAAAATAACTTGCTTCATCTGATGCTTATTCAGATGAATAACCAAGGCTGGTTCAACCACAAAACACTAATTAGCATAACTTGCATTTGCAAAAACTTTCCCATATGAAGTCTGTGTTCTACTTGCCCAAGTGGAATTCATTATTTTATGGAGTTCAGGTTTGTGGATGAGAGTGGGTATAATTGTGTGAATTATTCTATAATTTGTAATATTCAGTAATACATAATTCATTGTATGTGTCCCTCATTTGGGAATTTTTAATTGAAATCCAAAACACTAAGGGAATAACTTATCCTAAAAATAATGAAAAAGGCAGGTCATGGATTTATATTGGGTCTGCTATGGTTCAGTTTAAGTGAGATCTGTCTCTCTGGAAAGAATTATGTGTTTACCCTATAACTGGAAATTTTAAATGTATATAAAAAGGAGAAGGGAAAAGAGGAAGGAACAAGAGGAACTAAAAGTGCATTTTATTTCACTTTGTATTTTTAGTGTGGCAAATGGGTACAACTTCAATTGGCTGAATCACAGCCAAATCTTCTAGAAATTGGTAGCAGTCAAGATGAAACCAAAAAACTTCTTCATGATCATGAACTTCTTTTGGCAAAGCTCAAGGTAAGATATTGAGATGTGAAGAAGAAACCCAATTAAAAAGAAATACAAAGCTATTTCCTACAGGCCTTGATTCCTCTGGTGTCACTGGCTGAGGGCTATCTTAACATAGTGTCAGATAGACAAGAGAAAAACACTGCAGTTATTTATGAGCAAACACTAGCATCAGAGAGAAGTAACAAGATTTTTTTAAACTTTCCCTAATGTGATAGAAAATATGGAGTGATAATATTTTCACAGTGGAGAAATAAGTAATTTTTTTCCTAGCTACCTCAGTAAAAAATTAAAAACAAGCAACTCATTTCTCCTTTTCATGGAATACACTGTCAAGTCACAACAACAGATCCAAGTTTTCTATTGCTAATAATACTTAGTAAAAATAATCTGCAGTACTTTTTTCCCTGAATTACTGAGCTTTGTATTCAGAGTCCTTTAAACCAAATAATACTTTTGGTGAAAAACTTGACTTCTTTCCCGTACTATCATACATCATAGTCATTTAGTTAAGAATCTAAATAACATTGTTTTAAATTGCCAGATAAGGGCATGGGAAGGTCACAGTCAAGCACATAATTTGTAGGGCCCAATGCAAATTGAAAATGTGGGGCCCCTGGTTCAAAAACCAGGAAGAAGCTTTTTCTTGATTCATCACGATGTTTTTAGTTCTCTATTTAACGTCTGGCTGCTTCAGGCATAGGAATATGTGTGGGGTGAGCAGAGACTCTCACAGGTACCCAGCCTTGCCCAGGACTCAGTACACTGGGTGGGCCTGGCCTGGTACCACCCTTCTCAATCTTGGCCCTGGACCAGCCAGTGCAAGTGGCAGCTGTTACTGAGCCACTGAGCCACTGAGCAGGTGGAGGGGAAGACGGAACAGCAGACTCTATACCCTGCAGGTGGGAGCTCAAGTGCAGTGAGGTTCCCATCCCCTGGGACTTTGTTATCCTATTGGCCTAATTACACAACACACAATCAAAGATAAAACTATTGAGAATTTCAAGACAGGATCAGGTAGAGCTTCAGATTCCAAGCAATATTCCCTTCTGAGAATGGACCCCTGGGATATAGCCAGCCCTGTGAGTAACAACCATCTTAGGCAAATAAATGTCTTCACTCAGATCAGAGAGGTTTGATGAGGACTCGGAGGCCTGCAATGACTAGAATGTTCTGTGTGTTTAGCATGTGAATATTATTGGCTTCTTTGAACATCTAGGCTGGAATTTACACTTGCATTCTAGATTTAGAGACAGATCTGATCTGTAACTGATATATAGTGGTTTTCTGATTACACAATGGTAAAAGTAATTAGAAAAATCAAACTGAGAAGCCGAAGAAAGAATAGTACTAAAAAAAAGGGGCCATTAGAATCCAGAATTTATTTTCTGGTTTGATGGCTTCTTACTATCGGCTCTGGGTTGTCTTTCAAGGAGAAATCTCTGCTCATAAGGACATCATTTTATTTTATTTTACTTTGTTTTATTTATTTTATTATTTTATTTTATTTTATTTTTCTTTAACTGCCACAATGTCCAAAGAACATTTTTTTGAATATAAAATAATACCATTATGCAAAAGAGCATTAAACCAGGAACAAAGACTTATTGTTTAATTCTAACTGTGCCACAAGTTAAAGCAATTTGGCTAACAACTCAAAATCTTCCTACTACACAAAAAGCTGCATAAACTTGACTTGAATCCCCAATTCCATGAATTGTGGAAACTCAATACTTCCTTGCAGTTCCTACTCATTCCCAGAGATTTGCTTTTTCATGTTCCCTTTGGTCTCTAGCTTCTTTGCATGCACCTGTCAACTGTTTCTGCTGAAGCTAACCTGGACTTGAAATCACATTTCTTCCCAGGTTCTCACTAACAATTCATGCCCAGCCAGCATTTTCAGGTCCACTGCTGAAGTATGGGGAGGGTGTCACAATGGTTTGGGTCTCTTGCCTACCTCTCCATCTCTATTCTAGTCAAGATCACAACTCCAAGAAGGACGCCTTCTTAGGTAAGGGGAATAATTCTGCATGCTCAAATGCTCAATCCCATGCTCAAATTTCCATACCTACATCTATCCAGGAGCTCTGCTAGAAAAGGGCTTTCTAGTTTAATAAGGTCCAACCTCTTTAGAAGTCGCTTGTAGTCCTAGAGAATGCATATCCTTTGATGCCAGTTTTCAGATTGTGGACTTGTACTTAAGTCCTTTAGAATTCAAGGTTTTTTTCCTATGAAATGAGAGGATGGGACAAATCAAAGCTTCATATCTGTTATGGATCTTACCATAATGTGCTGTTGGATCACAGGGCTATTCTCCCTCCCTGGATATAGGTCTAAAAGAATGAGGTCTCAAATAAAAAGGTCTTTGGCTTCACCTGGGCCTCTCGCCATAACCTCTTAACGTCCATCTCTCTCATACCCTTTCCCACCTACCCACCACTATCAACCTAGCCGCCCAAGCCTAAGAAAATTCAAGTAGTGACAGTGTCTTCCAGAAATAATTTATTCTAATGCTATTAGTATAAAAAAGTTAAGGGGAATTTGAAGTCTATTTCAGATTTGCTGACAAAAGACTTCTTAAAATAATAAAAATGTTAATTCCATTTTGCAAATGGGTAAGATCACTAATTCAACCAATTTACTCGTTATTATGCTGTCAGGGAAAGCACAACATTAACCCCAGGCAAAAAGTTGTTGGATCCAAGTTGGCTTTAATATGAGCTTTCAAATGATGAAGACATTAGTAGTTCAATAAGACAGTAATATTTAATATTTAATGTTCCTTCCAGTCCTTTCCCTATGTTCAGAGATCCACAATTTGTACCAATTATGAAGAAGAATGCAGTGGAAGTGATTATTGGGTGGGTGTGGGATTCAGTGCTGAGTCCACTCTGGTTTGGGCACAACATTCAGTCTCTGAGGTCTCAGGGTCTTTATTTGAAAACCTAGGGGAATCACTGTTACCTTCACACACTGAGATAGGAAATTTACAGGATAAACGAAATGATATATGAAAGCGCATGCTGATTTTCAAAGAAAAAGTGACATAATTATTATATTAATGATGAATGTGTCAGAGTAATTTGATATACTTAATGTTTATTTAATGGAAATGCTACTTTCTGCCTTCCATTGAAAATTATCTCAAAACCTAGGAATTTATACTAAAGGGAAAAATTTTGAATATATAGAATATCTAATATTCTAAATATTCTATTTATCTAAAAAATATCTAATATTTTTATTAGAGTATCTCCAATGTTGGTAATATTTATACCATGGAGATCTTATTTACCCTTCAGCAATGTACTGAACTTCAGTGGAGTGTCCAGAGGAAAAATATTTCCCAAACAAACAAAATATTTCCCTATTTTCAGTAAGTGATGAAAATATAATCATGTGGAAAAAACTGTAACTCCTAAAAGGAATATAGATTCCCAAAACCTGTTCAAATTATTTCTAATGAGAAAGTAGGCCTTCAGGAAAGAGAAGACAAAGTAGATTTAAGCCAGGTGAAGAAGATATGCTTGTGGCCACTATTGACATGATCCCCTCAGGTGAGACACAAGTGGTAAAAGGTAGGAAAAAAGAGTTAGAAATACCTCAGGGGTGTTGCTGAGAACATTCTTCTCTTCCACATCTGTGCTTCCACAACATACTATTGTTCGAAAGAATTATGACTATAAAAACTAAGAACACCTCCTGGCACTGGCTCCTGTCTTTGCAGAGATGTGATATTAACATTCAGTGAAGAATGACCCAGTTTAGTCTATTGGTTTTCTGATTCTGACTAAATCATAAACCCAATAAATGCTTATTTTTGTCCAATTTCTGTTTCCTAAATAGAAATAAAGGCACTATAAATAGTGGAATATATTAGTAGCAAATGTAAAAGTCTTAAGATTTTCCTTAAGGGGCAGCACCTGTGGCTCAGGGAATAGGGCCCCGGCTCCATATACCGAGAATGGTAGCTTCAAACCTGGCCCCAGCCAAATAGCAACAAAAGAATGGCCCCATATGCTGGAGGTGACAGGTTCAAACCCGGCCCCAGCCAAAAACTGTGGGGGGAAAAAAAAAAAAAGATTTTCCTTAAGTAAGAGATAGTGAGATTTTCTACTATTAATCTGAAGTATTTACTAACATGCATTTTTAATGTTTATTATGGTTATATATATAACATGAAATTTACTATTTTAAAATGTATAATTTAATGTATCATTCTTAAATGATACATTCTTTCAGTAGCATTAATTATATTCACAATATTGTGCAACCATTACCATTATCTATTTCCAAATCTTTGTTATCACTTCAAATAAAAATTCTGTACCCATTTATCAATAACTCAATTATTACATCCACTGGTATCCTCTAATCTACTTTCTATCTTTATGAAGTATCTATTCTAGATACCCCCTATAAATGGAATCACACAACATTTTGTCCCCTAGTATCTGTTTTATTTCACTTAGCATATGACATTTCCAAGATTCACCCATACAGCAGTATATATTAGAATTTATTACTCTTTGAATAAAGTATAATAATCCATTGTAATGATATATCACATTTAGTTTTTCCGTTCAAGTGTCTAAGGAAATACTTGGGTTGTTTCCACTTTTTGACTCTTGTGATTAATGCTATAATAAAATTTGTGTACAAGTATCTGTTTGAACATCTATTTTCAATTCTTTTGGATATACATCTAAGAGTGAAAATGGCCAGGTCATATGGTGTTTTTGTGTTTAAATTTTTGCAGAAACACCAAAATGTTTTCCACAGTAGCTGTGTCATTTCACACTACCAGCAATACCCAAGTATTCCAATTTTTCCACATTCCGGTCAAAACTTGTCATTTTGTGTTCATTTGTTTTTAAATTATATTCATTCTGCCAGGTGTGAAGTGGTGTTTTGTTATGGTTTTTATTTGTATTTCCCTAAAGATGAATCACATTGTGCATCTTTTCATTAGTCGTTTATATATCTTCATTGGCAAGATGTCTATTTAAGACCTTTGTTCACTTTTAAAGCAAGTTGGGGTGTTTTGGGTTCTTGTTGAGTTCTAGGAGTTCTTTATATATTATGGATAATTAATAATCCCTTCTCAGATATATGATTACTTAATATAGTAGACTCATTTTCTCTCTTTCCCTGTGCTCATGCAGACCCACAAGTAAGGGAATTCTACCCTAAACTATTGGGGAAGAGTCTTCTACCCAACTCCTCTCCTCCCTTCCTCTTCTACACAGAAGCGAGGAGACTGTGTTGCTGGATTGGTGAGGCTGGGGAAGAAGTAGCCACCCTGGTGATTCTGTCTCAAGGGTCCTTACCACAGAGCCACATGCCTGTGGGCTACCAGTTCTCCTCTCTCTGTACTTGTTCTCACCTGGCTGGCAGACCACAGTCCCACCTGCAGGAGCTGGATATGCATCCTTCCACAGGCAGGTCCTGAGGGCTAGGTTTTAAGGAGAGAAAGTAGAAATTCAAACAATTTCATCCTCCAATCCAGCTTTCCCAGTAATAAAAGCAGATATTTTTAATCATCTCTGACCCTGATGTCTTATTTCTCAGTCAATTCAGAGTCCTGAAGGGAGAGGGGAAAGATCAATGGGCACCTGCCAAACTCCAACATGTAACTGATTTGTGGTTCAGATGGAACTGTATTTTGTGTCCTAGACATGTAAAGCATGTGCCTTATTTTCCACTGATCATTTTGAAGAGGGCAACTGAAGTGAGATAGGAATAATGTAGGAGTTCTCGGGAGTGGGGATTAGTAGGCAATTTGATTTCTCATTTAAGCTGCTGAAAATAGAGGACTATTTCCACTAAAAAATGAAATAGTGTTCTCACAACTATGAAATAGCTAAACTTCCTGGTGGTTTTTCTGCCTCACTTGGCACTTTCCTACATTACAGGGTGTTTCCTTTCCTAGACTTTTAGTTCTAGGGAATAGTAGGGAGTTATGGATTGATCCAAGGGGCACAAATTTAAATAGCATTCTTTAGATTTGGAAAATGCCATAGACAGTCTTGTGAAATATTATTTTTATATGGAGAAGTGAGAGATGGTTTTTGTTGTTGTTGTTTGTTTGTTTGAAGCAGAGTCTCACGATGTTGTTCTGGGTAGAGTGCCATGGAGTCATCATAGCTCATACCAACCTCAGTCTTTTGGGTTCAAGTAATCCTATTGCCTCAACTGCCTGGTAGTTGCAACTACAGGCATCTGCCTCAATACCCAGCTAGTTTTTCTATTTTTAATAGATACAGAGTTTTGCTCTTGCTCAGGATGGTCTTGAATTTGTGAGCTCAAACAATCCTCCTGTCATGGCCTCAAAGAATGCTAGGATTATTGGCATGAGCCTCGGCACCAGGTCAAACGATGTTGTTTTAAGAGAGTGTAGAGAGTCCTACTGACAGGCTTCTCACACATGCAGATAAGGCACATAATATTGCAAGTATCACAGAAATTTGTTACCAGTTCTAAGCAAGACTTTAGAGTCTGACTGTAACCAATGAAGTATTGATGCCAGGTGATTTATTATAGGGGCAGGAATTCTGAAAGAAGAAAAAGTGCAGGCACAGAAACTGAAGAATAAAAATTTGGAAGGGACACTCTTTCAGCCCTACCTTGGCTCAACAATAAAGGTTGACTCATCAATAGAAACTGAAGGGCCTGTGGAAAAGATGAGTCACACGGTATATTGTTTGGGGCCAGACATCAAGCAGCATAGAGTAGGCAAGACAGAGAGGCATCTCCACATTTCTGCAAGGAACAGAGCATTGATTGGTTATAGAAAATACTGACAACTCTTTTGACAACTTTACAAAGACCCAGTACGCAGGAACATTCTGGTAGCTTAAAGATGGCTGTTAATTCTCTAACTCCCCATCATTGAGCAGTGGGATCTATGTCCCTCCCTTAAAATTGGAGATTCTGATGGCTTTGACCAGTAGAATACATAATAGAGGACGCTGTGCCAGTTTCCACGTCCCAGTCTTAGGAGACTGGCTGCTTTTACTTCCTGCAATCTTGGAACTTACTCAATTTGTGAGGAAGTAAACCAGCACTGTAGAGAGGCCATGTGCAGACCCGAGGCTCGCAGGCAACCCTTCTGGCTGAAATTCAGTTAACAGCCAACCACCTTGCCAGCCATGTGAGGGAGCTGCCGTGGAAGTAGATTCTCCAACACCAGCTGAGCTTCCCACTGGTTTGTGTGGAGCAAAGGCAAGTCTTCTTCACTGAGCCCTGCCCAAATCAACAATCACAAGCAAAATAAGTGATTGTTGTTTTAGGCCATGAGAATTTGGGGTAGTTTGTTTCATAGCAATAGTTAACTGGAACAGAAGGCAGCAACATTGGGGGCAACCTCCAGGGATCCTGAAGGCAGCACTTATGAAGGAAAAGTAACAGGCAGAAGAAGACAAGAGTTTTCATGGGGAGGCGATGGAGAAATGGAGCTGAGTTTCTCTGAAACGAAAGTTTTGCAGTTTGCCAGTAATTTACTTCTTGAAGGATGAATAAAAGCAGATTCAAAGATCTATTTTAATCTTAGACTGTTTGGCTTACATTCTAATATAGTTCCTTGATCGGGAGGAAAATGCTTATAGTTATAATTCAGTGCACAGGGATATGCACAAAATATTATGGAAAGAGTGACTAATTCTGCCAGGGAAACCAGGGGAAACTTGACAGAAAAAGTGGTATTTAAGCTGTCCTGGAGATGAATATGAGTTTTCCAGATACCACAGACCAATTTAAAAGACAAACAATGAACAAGGAGAAAAATATTTGCAATTTACATAGCAGTCCAAGGCATACAATTCTTCATATTGATAAGAAATACAAATAAACCAATAAAATAAATAAAAAGGAGGCAATTCACAGAGGATAAAAATCTTTAATAAGCATGTTCAAAGGTGATCCACATCACTAATGGCCTGGGAAATGAAATCATAATAAAAAGATCTTTCATTATTTGCCTAATACACCATTGACAATTTGAAATATCAATAACATCTAAATATGGTGAGAATGTGAGGAAATGCTGTTGGTGAGACTTTGAATTAGCACAACCATTTAGAAACTGGACAGCAATAAAATGGAAAATACTCATGGTCCTGTGATCTAGCAGCTTCCCTGGAAACAATGCAGGTACTAATAGGGATATTGATATGAAAATGGTTTTGCTCCAATATTGAGCATTTTTCAACATTGGAATATTGTTTTTAGTGGAATAACCTAACTGGAAATGTAAAATAGCTAATGATAGGAATAAATGTAGAAGTTGATAATGCTTTTTTCATACTGTGGAACCTAATGCTGAGCTCCAGCCTTCTTTTTTGTGCCATAGATAGGTATTTAAGCCAGTGTTGATTGGGTTTTATGTCATTTGTCACCAAATGCATTCCCATCTGAATCCTGGGTGAAAGGTCAGGATCACAGCTAGCATTTTTGAATCATGGGCCTGTGCTCTTCAAGCTATTCATTGTTTATCTACAAAATAGTCCTTCTTTAAAATATAAATCTATGAGCAATTTTTTTTAATGGAAAGCAATGCAAAAGGACTCTAGGTCTGAGATTTGGACTGATAAGAAAACTCCAACAGTATGAGAAACACAAATAAGGGTTAACAAAGACAGGTAGTGCACAGGATCCACCCACCCCCCACTCCCAATCTTCAACACTGCTGAGTTAGATTACACATTAGGATAAAAATACACCGAGGAATTCTGTCCAGAAGGTCACAGATCTTTCTGCTGTAGTAAAGACATTTAGTTACCTGTCAACATCTGTGGGAGATGGGTTTGGGGATCCCTGAGAATTTGAACACTTTTGGATTCTCAAATTCCCTACATAAAATGGTGTAGTATCTACATATGACCTACACATGTCCTTCCTTATGCTTTCAATCCATCTGTAGATTACTTAATACCTAATACAATGTAAACAGTATGGGAATAGTTGTTATACTATTTTGTTTTCTATTTGTATCAGTTTTATTGTTGTATTGTTTTATTTTATTGGTCTTTTTCTCTGAATTTTCAGTCCTCAGTTGGTTGAATCCAGGGGTGTGAAATTCACAAGCAGGGAGGACCAGTTGTCCATATCATGTTGTGGGGGGATTTCTTTTTGCGTCAGTGTGTTTTATCTCCATTGTGAGTCTGACCTGGGGGGATTTCTTTTTCTGTCAGGGTGTTTCATCTCCATTGTGAGTCTGACCTGATTAGCCTTTGTCAGAATGCATCTTTTCTAAACTGTAGACTTTGTCTTAGATACATAATAATGTACACGTGTAAAATTCTAGAGGTTTCCAAATGACATTGTTGATCATTCTCATAATAAGTTCATCTAGGTATTCGTCTTCAGGGAAATAAAGCAAACCTTGGGGTTTGTGGTTAGACCTATCCTCCAAATTAGCATATTGCATATTCTCCATCTTCTTCCTACCACATATTTGAAGCTCAGGTGCTTGAGTGAGATTCGAATCTTTGTCTTTTTTACTGGTTCCAGTTCCAATGAGATGGAATAAACCCTCCACCCACAGCTATAAATTCTATATGGAATACATATTTGATGAAGATGCTGCAGTAAAAGGGCTAGGAGGTAGAGTAACCAAAGAGATCAGAGTTCCAAATACCACCAAACCAGCAGTGTTTTCTTTCGTCTCTGCTCCAATATATCCCAAGTTGGATTCAAAGGCTGATCAACACCATGACGTATGTACCAGGACAGAAAAAGCTCTAGAAAAGCCCTTTCTTT
The DNA here is from genome assembly GCA_963573935.1 of Arctocebus calabarensis. Classification (NCBI taxonomy): domain Eukaryota; kingdom Metazoa; phylum Chordata; class Mammalia; order Primates; family Lorisidae; genus Arctocebus; species Arctocebus calabarensis. The sequence goes on from CAUYON010016791.1 coordinate 16,031, forward strand.
CAGGTATGAGCAGTAGGAAAGAAGACTTTCAAGGTCAGAGAGGCAGAGGGAGATCTCAGATTTTGTTTTTTGTGTTTCTGTTGTCTCTGGCCCAGCCCAGGACATCCAGAACAGCAGTGGTGATAATGAAATTGGAGGTAATGGCCAGATGTTGAAACCTTTAAGAGATGAAAAACCATTGCTCCCTCTGTCCCCTCGGAAGCCTGGCCCTTAGGTGCAGTGGTGAGAAGGGCACAGGAGAAGATGGACCAGTAAGGGGGAGCTTCCGTGCTACAACTTACAGGCATGAATAAAACCAGTGAAGTGCGAAGACAGAGATGGTGAGAATAATCTCTCTCTTCAGCTCCATAAGTCATACAGATGACTCTCTGAATTTCTTAAAAGAAAGCCTAATTGCTTTGTGAGTAGACAGGGAACTCTGAAGAACCACAAGCTCTCAAATTCAGTTTCATGAGACGTATTTTTCACTTTAAGGTCCAACTCAAAGCCCACCCCCAATTTTTCCATAATTGGAAATAAAGGCTGTCCTAGAGGTCACTCTACATATGGAAATCAACAAGCTCTTATTGCATTTTATATTTTTATGTCAACACATAGAGAAGTATTTTGTAAATATTTTGTTAAGTTTTGTAATGAGAATTTTGTAAATATAGGCATATTTAGCTATAGTTTCCCATTTTCCCTATGTATGTAATCTCTGGGGTGCCTGATTGAGAAACCCAAACCACTCAAAGCTATTGCTAACTGTGTTCTGAGTCCCTGAGAGTCAGTGACACAATAGGCTATTAAAATTTTATCAATATGTTTAAAAGAAAGCACTTTGTTAATGGGTTACCGTTCTTAGATCAGCAATAAATAGAAATATGTAATGCAAGCTGCAAATGCAAGCTATATATGTAATTTAAAGTTTTTAAGTAGCCCATGAATAAATTTTAGATCATTAAATTATATTAAGAAGTATACATATCTTAAATTGATGATCTAAACTTTTCTCTTAAAGAATTAGAAATATAAGAGCAAATAAAAACCAAAAAAGCAGAATAAGCAAAAAATAAAGAGAAATCAATGAAATTGAAAATAGAAACATAGAGAAAAATCAATAAAACCAAAATCTGATTCTTTGAAAGGGTCAATAAAATTGATAAGTCTCTAGCCAGATGAGACATGAAAAAAAAGAGACAATAAAAATGACCAATATTAGGCATGAAAGATAGGCATCACTATAAATCCCACAGTATTAAATAAAGTCCAATAAGGAAGTGCTATGAACAACTCTGTGAACAACTCAATTCAACAAGTTAGGTGAAATAAACCAATTCCTTGAAAGCCATAAATTACCATAACTTCTTAGGAAGAGTAAAAAGAAATAAGGGAAAGTAATTTAATAATATGCTTAATTTACCCCAACATATGTATAGAAATATTATTGCTTGGTATGTAGTATTTACAAAAATCATTAAGGAGGGGTGGCACCTGTGGCTCAAAGGAGTAGGGCACTAGCCCCATGTGCCAGAGGTGGTGGGTTCAAACCCAGCCCCTGTCAAAAACTGCAAAAAAAAAAAAAAAAATTCATTTTTAAGGAGATAGTTTAGTCTGCTTTAATACTAAGACTTCAAAGTCTAGGATATTCTTTATACTTACACACATAGTGTGTCATAACTGGAACGAGTCACATTTCTAGTGGCTAGCGGCCCTCCATATTGGAAAGTGCAGATTTAGAGAATGAAGAAGACTATATCTTCTAGGAATGAAAACAGCTTGTTAGTTTTTTTGGTTCAGGAGAAGCCCACTTATAACAAAGCAATGTACACAGAGCCTGACAAGGAAAACTGAGATGAGATTTTTTTTCAGGGACAAAATATTATTTTGGGGGGGACAAAAATTATTTTTCATAGTAAATTTTTAATGGCAATTTAATAAAGCACTGTTATTAGATATTGTCATAGGGTGAGTAGAAAATTTTTCCTAGTGTAATCCTTTAAAACTTATGAATATAACTGTGTTTGTACATGTGTGTGTTAACTATTGCATTGATTTTACTTGAAAAAGTAATTTCTTTAAAACAAGTGAATTACATAAACATTTTGAAATGATTAAAAGAAAAAACCTTGTATTAATCCTGTCTGAAAGGCTGACAGTAAACAGCAGCAATTAAATGGTGAATTTTCAGGATACAAATTCTAGAAGCTTTATGGCACATTTCATTAATAATTTTGTATGTGATTAGTTTTTCATTTTTCATCCATTGCTCAAATACTGTTCCATGGAATTATTATGATTATGTTGCTTAATAATGATAATAGCATGGGAGGCCAAATGCAATTCAGATTCTAAAAATAGCTGAAAGGATTCTGTTAATGTGCCTTGGTTAAGTTTGCTTAATGTTGGTTAACAGATCATTAAAGATTGTATATTTTGTTACTTGACAGATAAATATATAATAAAAAGCAAGAATCTGCTTCCATTAGCATAATTGGAAAAATGAAGTAACTTATGAATTTGGAGGGTTATTGCTCAGTTTATTTGTAAGTATTTCACATGTGACTAGTTTTCATTTATGGTTGTACATGATGGCCTAAGTTCTGAATAATAAACAAAAGGGAGATGCAAATGTTATTGAAAAAAATATGACATCTGATCACTTGAATGTTCTATCAGTTTCCATTGTCATTTAAAGTTTTATGGTTGGAAAAGAGAGAATCATGGCCTGGGTATCACATGTATAAATGTGGCTAACATTTAAATCTTTGTTAAAACTTGCTCTCCAGGTCTAAGCCAGCTACCTGGGGAAAGTTTTAGGTAATTAATCATGATTAGGAAAACAAAAAAGATGAAATTCTTGATTTCCTTTTACTTCCAAGAAGAAAAAAGCTTTTTCTATTACCTAAGAATTAAAACTGGCCTACAAAAAAGAGTTAGCTAAACTCAAGGGTACCAAATAACATTTCAATCCCAGAATTCCCACCCTGACCAATTTATTGATCATCATGGGAGATTACTTTAGTAGACTAAGTTTATGTTTATGCTTCTACCAAATATATATACATATATATGTATGTATATATACTTCTACCAAAAAAACCAAAACCCAGCTAAACTTGCAAACAAGATTCTGCCATAGCTACTAAAGTTTTCATGATCAACTTATAGACCCACTATATAGCTGTGGGACACTCTGTGTACACAGCTCAGAATTGGAACACAAAGGGATGTGTGAACATGAAACATTACAAAATAAAGTTTTTATGCCTTGGAAAGCTCATAGAAGTAATAATGGTCACTATCTACTGATCATTCATTTGCTGCATAATTATAGTAAATGCATTAAGTATTTAATCCTCAAAATCAACCTTGTGAAGTAAGAAATGTTTAAATTTAACAGATGATTAAACAAGTTCCAAAGTGGCTATGCCCAAATCCCACAATGACTTATGCTGCGATAACTCACTGCCACTCCAATTTATTTAAGGGGGTATTATAAATGTTTAAAATATAGCCCTCGTAAGATAATATAGGGTGTCTGTAAAGTTCATGCACAATTTAAAATAGATTGCATATGAACTTTATGGATACCCTGTATGTGAAAGACTATATACAGAGTGCTAGATCTCAAAAGAAGTGATGGGTAAAGATTGGGAGTGAGAATGCCCTTCCAGATTAGAGGACAGGGTTAGCAAAGCTGTTGGGACAATAGGCAAGATATGCATGGGGCCCATGAAGAACCCTGTCAGGAAGTATCAGTGGATGAGGCTAGACTGATATGGAAAATAGGGGCTGAAGCTGGAAGGCAGTACACACTGGGCTACATAGTTAGATTTGATAGGGGCCAAGGGTGGGTTCTAAAAACAGGGGATAGATTTGATGAAATACAGTAGGTTACCTTTATAACTATAAGTAGGGTGGACTTGAATGGGAAATTTGTGTGGTTAAAAGACATATATAGAAGCTATTAATAGACATTTGATTTTAGGATAGGATTCTGAATGAAAAAGTTACCAAATTCAAAAGTCTTTACTAAAGCAGTTAGTACAGTAGATTTCTATAATAGAAATATATAAAACAGATATTTTAGATTTAATTTATTTCACATAGAGAGCAAGGAAAAGTCAAAGATTATCTCCAACCTTAAAGCTTGTAAGATTTTTAAAAACCCAGATATCCCACGGGTATTATGTAACTTTCAAAGTAGCACCATCTTGAATCAGAATGCCCTTTTCTTTGACAGATTAGAGATCACTAATATCATTTGCTAGAGTAGCTTTAGGGACCAGTGATGCTGGACACCAAGTTGCAATTGTTTAATAACAAATGTGAGGAGAACAATCAGCAGTAGCCAGAGGATTCCATTCCTCCAAGAAATCTGAAGCAAGAGGGTGATGGTAATGGGGAAGTTGTGTTACTAGGAGAGGTAAGGGTTCAGGGAAATGAACTCCTTGCTTCAAAGATGGAGTGTATTAAGGAAGATTTTGCTATGAACCTGAATTTCCATGAGATACAGTTGCAAAGTTTGGGAGAGGAAATTTATAAAGCAGAAGGGTCTTACTCAGATGACCAAAGACTGGAGGAACATCAGATAAAGTGAAACTTTCCAGCCTTGAGATTACAAATGGTCATGGCAAGAGGTCAAACAATTCTCTTGCGTCAGCCTCCCAAGTAGCTGAGCCTACAGGCACTTACCACGACACTCAGCTAATTTTTTTTTCATGGTTTCCTGGTAGAGAAGTCTGTGATGGTGACTTCCTGCTCCAGTGTCCTCTGTCTGATGACTATTTTCTAGGCAATTCAGGACCCCAGTGAGAGGGGACGTGAAAGAAGCAATTAGAAGGAAAGCCTGCACAGGTGGCTGTCAACCTAGCTGCCCTCAGAGTCACCTGAGGGTTAAAAAAGAAGACAGGATTCTTAAATTGAAAGAGTCAAAGGAGGGCCAGGTGCCTATATGTTTTTGAAAGTTTTTGCAGTAATTCTGATGCCCAATAAGGAGTAAGAAACTCTGGCCAGAATCTGAAGAAATATACCCATTAAACAACCACATTCAAGTGCTATCAAGGCTATAGGAAAAGGGACAGATGGAAAAATAGACATAAAAATATTCAGAGTTCCATCACAAAAGTATGGGGAAAAGAAATTTTGAGAGGTATAGAATAGTATTGAAAACAGTAAAGTGTTTGAGAATGCTGCCGTAAGATTTGACTGTGAGGAAATTGTTATTGCTCTTTAAAACCTTTCTGGAATGCTCCCACGTATGCTCCTGACCATGTCCTCCTTTGAACACCTTCCATAACTGGCAGCCTGCCTACTTCTAATACACTATGTGTTTCGTGAAAGACCCAACTAAGTTTCATTTTCATCTTCTTTGAACATATTTCTATTCCTAGGGTCTAGCACTGTGTTTATACGTTCAATAAATGTTTGTAGAATGAATGAAGAAATGAAGGAATGAATAAATGAGTGCACGTGTCCATTACACAATCGCAGGCGCAGTTAATCCCCGTGTAATAACAGCAAAAGAAACATGAACAAAGGAACATGGGTAAAGAAACAAAATGGCAATGATTTAAATGGTATTCACGTTCTTTACTCTTCTTGCTCACAACAGTTCTGAGAGTTTTTAGACAACTCAATTATTAATGTGTAGAACATTTGAGCTCCCAAGAGAACATGGTGGAACTGATAAATTTTTAATAGTATTAGTTTTTCTGATTTGTGTCATTACTCTCCTTTTAACTGAGCCACAGGATGAGTTTCCGTGTAAATTATTGATGTCCGCATTTTTGAATGCTACAGCGGCCTCCTAAGCTCAGGTCCCATCTTAGTTAGGCCCATCTTTCTCCCCAGGGATTCCTCTGACCTTTGCACCCAGCACCACATTAGATATAGTGTAGTGTGCCTTGAATGAGTGTGGTCTGTATCATGTACTTTATGAAGTATTTACATCAGCATCACCTTGGGTACCCGTTAAAGGGCAACTCGCCAGACCCCCATGAGGTAAGGCTGTCTGGGTACAGCAAGGCCATCTGCATTTGGCATCTGTGGCTCTACGGCTCTTACTCATCATTCAGCATTGCTTTTATGTTGGCTTGCTTAAATGTTCACATATGTATATATTTCTCATGAAAGTGTAAGCTTTATTTGGGGCAGAGATTACACTGGTGCATATTAGATTATTATCTGAATAATTTTTGTCTAAATTAGTTGTAAGAGTTTTAGAGCCCAAATCAAGATATCTGTATCAACATAAAAGAATGGGTTTATTTATTTATTTATGTATTTATTTATTTATTTTGAGACAGAGTCTCACTCTGTCACCCTGCACAGAGTGCCATGGCATCATCATAGCTCACAGAAACCTCAAACTCTTGGGCTCAAGCAAGCAATCCTCTTGCCTCAGTCTCTTAAACTATAGGCACTTGCCATGACACTCAGCTAATTTTTTTTCTATTTAGTAGAGATGGGGTCTTGCTGTTGCTCAGGCTACACTTGAACTCCTGAGCTCAGGCAATCCACCTGCCTTGGCCTCCCAGAGTGCTAGGATTACAGGCATGATCCATTGTGTCTAACCTGAATGGGCTTTTTATTAAGTGCTCGCTATGTGCCAATTATTTATTAAAATTTAATATTTAAATTCTTTTGAGACAGATCTTGCTTTGTCACCCTGAGTATAGTGCAGTGACATCATCTTAGCCCACTACGATCTCAATTTCCTGGGCTCAAGCAATCTTCCCCTGTTAGCCTCCTGACTAGCTGAGACTATAGGCACCTGCCACCACACTGGACCAATTTTTCTAGTTAGTAGAGGTGGGGTTTTACTTTTGCTCAGGGTAGTCTTGAACTCCTGACCTCAAGTAATCCTCTTGCCTCAGCCAGCCTCCCACAGTGCTAGGATTACAGGCATGAACCACTGTACCTGATCTTAGTTTCTTTTCCTAAAATTTCTTTTTAGAGATAGAGTCTTATTATGTTGCACAGGCTGAATTTGAATTATTGATCTCAAGTAATCCTCTTGCCTCATCCTCCTAAGTAGCTAGGTCTACAGGCATGTACCACTATGCCTAGTTAATTTCAAATATAAGGTTCATCGAAATGTTTTAAATGTATTAATTCTTTTAATCCTTTAAATAACCTCATGAGGTAAATTTTATAAGAAGCTATGTGACTTAGCAGTTGAGTGTGCACACTCTGCCTGCCTGGATGCGAGTTCCAATGTGGCTGCTTAGTTGTGTAACTCTGGGCAAGTTTTTTACCCTCTCTGTCTCAGTTTCCCCTTCTGTAAACAGGGGTAGTAATAGAGCCTATCTCATAAGCTGGGTGTGAGGATTCAATGAGTTGAAACATTAAAAGAATTTAGGACAAAGTATCACACATATTAAGTGCTGAATGATCGTTACCTCTTATTTTTAATCCTAGTCAACGAATGAGGAAACTAATGCACACAAGAGTTATTTGCCCAGGCCATGCAGCTACGAAGCAGTGGAGCTGGGGCCCCAGTGCTCGTGTGCCCTCGTGCTGTCCCTGTGCCCAGCGTGCTGTGTGCCCTTCAATCTTTAGCCCCACTGTGAGGCTAGTCAAGGGTGGGATGAGGATGGTATGTGTCTCCTCTCCGCTGACTGAAAGGAGCACTCAGAAATTTCTTGTCAATGTTGCAGCTGGATTTGCAGGAACCACATCGCCGGAGCATCAGGACGCCTTTGTTCTACCAGGCTAGATTCTGTGTCTACCACATGCCTGCTCCACACTCGGCATTGGAAAGGGCACAAAACAAATGTAAAAGGGCATTGTTGGCCTCCAGACATATGTAAAGTAGAAAGAGCAAAATGACTCTGGTAGACGCATGGAGCAATCAAATAACAGTGAAATCACAACATCAAGGTGCTGGCTGGTTAATTAAGTCTCCAGATGAAAGATGTTGATAGTGAAAGTACCATAGACAAGTTCAGGGGGAAAGAGAAATTAATTTAACTGTAATAGTTTCATGAAGAAGGTGGAATTTAAGGTCAACTTTGAAATATGGGGCTGTGGAATTACATGGTGTAATAGAAAAAATTCTGTGGGCAGAGAGTTAACTCCTCAAGTCAGAAGCAGCTGTCTCTTTCCTGTGCTTTGGCTTCATCCTATGAACAGATGTTAGTTTAAGACTTGTATTTATTTATCTTTCTGTTTGGTACAGAAACTTCCTAATGTTCTAGCTTTCATCAAGTCTTAGGGAATGTGTCATTCTCTTTGTTGTTATTATTGTTGTTTGTTCAAGCACGATGCAGTTCAGGTTCCCCAGTAAAACACACAATAGCATTCCTGATAAGCCTCCTGCACTGTTTTTTCTATCACATAAAAGGCCACAGAACTCAAAGAGAAAAGCAGTAAAATCTAAACAAATCCAAGGGTACAGACAACTCTCCCAAACAGCAGATATCACTATTAACAATCTAATCCATATACCTGTAGATTATTTCTAATTATTTACCTCATTTCACAGAATAGACATTTGAGAGTCACATACATACAAATATCCAAGAAGAAAAACTTAAGAAAATGCATTTTTTGAGAAGTAATGTTATAGAATTTTTGAAGGCATTTGAAATTTGTTTTACAATGCTATCTTTTATTGGGCCTGTTCAAAAGAAATTATTTTGCTGTAGATTGAGAACAAAATATCTGATTCTATTTACATTTTAATTAGGTAAAGGTTTTCTAGATTTTCCATTATGAACAGATTTTTATCATCCTTTAATAAATAGTTCTGGTTTGAAAAATGATCCCCCTGACCCCATAAGAAAAAAATTTTAAAAACCTTTATTTTTTTAATACAAATTGACTGGGCCTGGCAAATTCCACAGATTCAATTTAATGTTGTTTTTCTTAATTTGGTCTCTTTCTGTTATTGTTTGTATTACTGACATTTGCTAGTGACAATAAAACCATTTGATATTAAACAAACTTGGTTTCAGCATAGGACCCCTGAAAGGTAAAGAGTTGACACACAGATTCTTAATTAAGTGAGAGCTGTGCTCTAGCCTTTCAGTTCCAGGGTATTTCCTCTTAGGACAGCTGTGGCCCTCAGAGTTTTCGGCAGTCCCATTAGCAGCAGCTCCTATTTCAGACTGGAGGCCGACCAGTAATCTACTTCTGTCATTTGCGTGCCAGTCTGGATTAGGGGCAGCCCATGCAAGTATGGGAGGGTAATGACACCACCAAACAGGCATGTGCAATTAGGCCAGAATGATGTGGTGGGGTGTTCATTTCTCTTCCATCAGGAAAATAAATCCATTGTGCCTGTCTGCGTACACTATGTATAAACTCAAAGTTAAATTCACTAAATAGGGTTTGCAGAAAAAGGTATAATCTATGTTGATAGTGAAATAAAGGCATAAAATTCTTGCTAAGAAAGTATGTAATTTCTAAAGTACTTACCCTCTTATCTTACAATTGCCTTGTACTTTGGTTACTATTAATGATGAGGATTATGTTAACAGTTACTCACTGTTATGGAAGACTCAATGGGTGGCCTGGAATGTGCTAGGCAGTGTACACGCTTCACCCCATTCCATCTTCATAATGATACTATGAGAAAGTACCCCTATTGTACCCGTTTTCTAGAGGTGAAAACTCAGACTCATTGTTTGCATATAATTACACAGTAAGCGGCAGATCTTATTGCTGACGTGGTTTTGGGTGCCACTTAGAAGGTCCTTGTGTCCTCGTATATTTGTTCCTTTCCCTTTCACACAGTGTTTGATGCCACGAATTCCACCACCACAGAATCATTCTTTAAAACTATCAAGACATTGTGTTTATTCAAATAAAGTAGTGGAAGGAGCACTTTCCCATCCTGCTACATTTTGTCCCCAAGATCTACTTTCCTCATGTCCTACCTCCCTTGGTCCTAAAGACTTTCTGGTCCTTAGTTTATACAAAAGCTGGGTGCTTCCTAAAAGTATAGAGAGAATGATATGAATATTTTTAAAGAAATAAAACCCTTAAATTAAATATTCTCTGGTAATAGAGTTGTTGGTATTAACCAGCATATGAAGAATTGATCATAAACTTCAGGGTTTTCCTCGCCCTGAAATCACATCCCATATTTGCTTATATGTTCCATCAACATTTATGGCTAACTCTAGCTGCCAGCAGAAAATATCAATGCCTGCAGAAATATATGATAAACATTGCGGGTAACTGGGTGGTACCATTGAAACATCTTCACAGAGTTCCAATACAACAACTAGGTTATAAATAATCAACATTATATATGTGGCATATGTATTTACTTTAAAGACTTCTTTCATATACATCCTCTCATTTTAACTTGCATTGTAAGAACCAGTAGAGTATGGAATCCTTTTTAAGGTCAGGGAGCTGAGTCTCAGAAGGTTAAAGGATTTGCTCAGATCTAGTAACTGGCTAAGCTGGAACTCATCCTTTGATTAAAATCTACTTTGTCATGGTCTTTCCACTATGTTGTATCCTGTGGCTTTCTGGCACAAGCTGAGCACTGAAGCCTCAGCTGGAAGTATAACACCTGATCTCATAAAAAGTGCTGTCACTTCACAGCCGACAGTGGTTGCCAAGGTGGAAGTTAGGCCCTGGGCCAGCATGGAAGATGCTAGCGTGCAGATCCTTAATTACCCTGGGTGGTGTACTAGGCCTAGAGGAGCACTGGGTGCCCTGGGGGCCACATAACTGACAGAAAGGGAAAGGATTTAGGTAAAACAATGCTTTTTGATTTTAGCCGTAAAGCTCCTTCTATGGCTAAATGGAAGAACAAAACACATCCTTGTATGTAAAACATGCAAACCCTTTCTATGGAACTTTTTGGACTCCAAGTGATAGTTATCACAGGAAACTTTTTATTACTAGTGGATAAGAAACTATATTAACTATTTCAATGCTGTCCTCGTCACTGCAGAAGAAGAGCTATACTGATGTATTTGAGCTATATTGTTTAAACTTTTAAAGTCCGTATTAATTAGTAAAGCATAGTCTCCTACTGTACAATAATCATTTTATGTTTGATATGAGACAAGGTGAGCAGTAAAGAGGATAGAAAGAGAATGAAAAGATATAATGGTTTACGGGTAGGTTTGCCTATCTGGACACTGCTAAGAGCTTTTCTATATGAAATAAATATTATGTAATTAAGCCAGAGTGGGTGCACAGAAGTGTGCGGTAAGTGAGCAATCTAAGGGTCCAAGAGTGAGCCCTGGTGTTGGTAGGTCTTTAGAATGAGTGCTTCTTTTGCATCATTAATGTTCTGCATTGACAAAGGCAGTCATTTAGATTTTTAAATGTGAAGCTGCTTCACTTATCAGTAGTATAGACCATGAATATATTTTATAAATTACTGGAATCTCTAGGGAGACATATTTGAGACATATATTGCATATTGGGTTTGTATTAAGTGTTGGGATTCAAGAGACTTTTGTCTTATAATGTACCGATAGCTCTGTGGACAGAATTATGTTTTTGAACCGTCAAAGGATGGCTAGCACTTGACTAAATGCAACGCTCGTAACTTGGAGCTATGGGAGGCCAGGGAAGAGGCCACAGTCTAACTCCTAGGAAATTATAAGTGAATAGAAATTGGATTTTTATTTCTTGTTTCTTAAAATTTGCTTTTAAGAAATTATCTGAAAAAATTTTTACAACCAGATTTTTAAGTTTTTTGCTCTTCACCCTTTGTAGTAACTTCATCGTGTATAAAAAGTGTTACATTGTCCTATCAGAAATATAAAAACAAGAAAGAGAGTCTTTATTCTCACTTATCTTATAATCTATAGAATTTAAAGATGGGTCAATCACAATTGTGCTATTATTTAGTGAAATGTTAACAATCACGTAGAAAGGTGGAAAGAAAGGAATTCACAGAGAGAAGGAATTGCTGTTGGCTGGAGTAGACAGAAGAGTGTCATGGAGGAGGCAGCATTGGAATTGGGACTCGAGGGGTCACAGTTTTTAGGCAGGGAGACATGACAGTGTCTTGATGCTATTGTAGTCTCCTTGATGCTATTGCAGGAGACTGACCAAAATAATAGAGCTTAACTATTTACTATTCTCAAAATGTTCCAAAAATTTTATTCTTGGCTTTCAAGTATATTAAATTAATTACCTTCAATTTAATAGTAAAACTAAGGTTATTTCTATAAAGTAGAGACTCTACTGCACCCCACAGTTTTTGTTACAGATAGACTCCAGCGTCAGAAAAACATAGGCAGGATATGCCACATGCATTTGGTCTTTTAGTAAATTGCTATTCTGGGAACCATTTAATGCTCTACTGAAGAGAAAGTCCATAATCCTTTTTGTGCTCTGTGTGGCAGCTGAGGTAGTGCAATGTCCATAAAATATGCTATCCTTAAAAGCAGCGATTTCAAATCCACACTTAAAAAGACAGGCTGCATTTTTCAAGTATTGTGGAACAGCCTTGGTTTCCTATCCTTTTGGAACCAAACGGAAAGGAGTGCCTCTTAGCATCTCTTTAAATAACCAGCTTTATGATGTTGGCCAGAATGTCTTTTTCTCAGATCCAATTCCAAAATACTTCCCCGAGTTTAATGACTAACCAAGTGGGAGAAGAAAACTTAAATTAAGCTGCCCTTGCCCGAGTCTGCAGGCAAGTCATTTTTCATGGGCTGTTCATCTTAAAAAGCCCCATATCTCATTGTCAACACGAAGTCTGCTTACACTGTAAACAGGGCATTGCATTTTTTCTTTTAAATAACTAGCTTTAAAACAACAAACATGTTATTACCCCTGCTGTCAATTAATCTAAGGGTCTTAATTTGGTGACTTCCTTAAGGTTTCTTCAACCTGAGAATGGAGGTTGATTTATATATATATATATGTCTGAGAATGTCTTTTTTTATAAGTAAAGACAAAAATTGCCTTTTTAAGATTTTAAAAATAGATTGAAGTTTATTTTACACCTCAGACTATATCTAATTTTTCTTTATATTTTGTGTACTCCAACTGACACTTTCTTCCAGTGAAAGATGGCACCAAAATGAAGAGAGGGCTTTTATCACACTCTAACGCAGGTGACAGGAAATGAGGGTCCAAGACAGGACATAGCAAAGACTGCAGAGCTGAGGACCCAGTGCATTTAACTCTCAAAGAACAAGGGAGAGATTACTACCCACCCACCTCACTCACGTCCTTAGGAAACATCTTTCTCCCAAATTAAAACATAAGTAGAAAGTGGGAGCTCATTTGTGAGCTGAGTTTCTCTAGTTTACAACAGAATAAAATGGTGTCTTAATGTAGGTATCTATACCCAAAGAGAACTAGTTAATTTTTCTTTTTTGTGAAAGTCAACTATTATTTAGATGCAGATAAAAAAAAATTAGATGACGATCGCTGAACCATAGTAGTCAACTATCAAGGACAGAGAGAGAAGGAGGGAGGGGGTGAGGGAAAGAAAACAAAAAGAAGGGGAAGGAGCCAAGATGGGGATCTGTAGCCAGCTTTCTGCAGAGGTTCCCATCCAGAAGGAGAGTTAAAGGACAGAAACTCAGCAAGAAAGCTGATGGTTTGGATCTGAGTCAAAAGAAAAGGTCAAAGAACACACATCAACCCTGCTGGGGCGAACTGAGACCCCAAGGACATAAACAAAAAGATACAAAGCTCATCACCAAGAGGAAGGGAGTCCCCTCCCTCACGAGAGAGGCTCGCAGTATACTCCATACCTCTGTACAAACAAGCAAGCAGAGTTCAGATGTCCTCCCACTCTACCCCACGGGAGAGACCCTCTAAAAACCAGACCTCTTTCCCCTACTAGGGTGCCACAGCACTCTCCTGCCAGGCATAAAACTGAATATACTCTCTACCTGCAAGTTAGAGTTCATGGTATTCCCCTCCACTCTCACCCGAAATCTGGAGGCCTGACCCCCACAGAGTTCAGATTCTTGGAGATTTTCTCAAGGGGTGTGGATGGGGTACGGACTGATCTGTGCTGATTTTCTGGCTC
>CAUYON010016794.1:0-14332 GCA_963573935.1 Arctocebus calabarensis
GGTTGACCAGCCCTCCACCTAGGTACTGGTGTGGTGACTGCAGCCTGTACAGTTCAAGAGTTCCAGTCCAATTGTAAATCCAGTTAGTCTGGATTGTGGATGAGTTGGAGTTCTAGACTTCCAATCCTGGGCAGGGGGTGAACTGAAGTATCAAGGTGGCAAGGAAAACATTTATAACACCAATCACATTAATAGCAAATGGGCCAATACATTCGTAGAAGGGCTACCAGACACCTAAGCCCACAGAGCACCCACAGTCAGAATCATCGACATACAAACAAAACATAACAGACAATCATAGAACAATAGCTAAGAAGAAGAAGAAGAAAAAAAGAATTCTACAATAAAAATGCTTCTTATAAAATACTTGAGAATAGCAAAGAAGAAAAACCTCTAGCAAATATGATATAAGCACTCTTAGAAGCTATAAAGCTATAAGAAGGGAGGGAGAGGAGGGGGAGAGAGAACAAAGAAATTAACACAGGAGAGGAAGAAGAATGTTCAGTTGAGAATAGGAGGTAATAAAAATAGCCTAAGAAAAGAAAGTGAAGAATTATTTGTCGATAGAGCCTCCAGGAAAAGGATATTAAAAAAAAAAACAATCTCAAAAATATTATTATTCTTATATATATATAGAATTACAGTCCAGTCCAGCAACAACGATCTGCTGTGAAAGGGGAGAGCGGGAGCAGGGCTGTGGCAACTGCAGGAGGGAGGGGGCTTGCGGTCGCTACAGATCTCGGGGCCGTGGCAGTGTCGGTGGTGGTGGTGTCACTGTTGGTGAGGCGGTGGCACCGCGGCTCACGGTAGCAGCAGCTTCGGCGGCGCGACTGCAGCAACACCAGCAGCGGCGGTTGCTATGGCCACTGCTCGCAGCAGCTTGCAGCGGCCGTGAAGGCTAGAGGGGAGGGTGCTTTGCGGGGCTGTTGGTGGGGACTTGAACTTCAGTTATTCTCCAGCTGAAGTGCCCGGGGCCCTCCTCGCCAACTTCCACAGCTCAAAGTGTCTTTTCCGCACCTCTCAGGCTTCACTAGGGTCCCCACCTAGTGTGACGCTGGCTGGTCACCCATTCTTTCTCTCTCTCGTTGATCTGGGGAAAAGGCGCTCACCATTTTGGACATTCTGATGTGTCAGTCCAGCAGAGTCTGGACCCCTCAGCTCACGCCAGGGCTACCCAGGTCTCCATGGTTCCTAGCAGCATCCCTTTATGATCGTCAAACTCTGAGTTCCACGCTTCAGTGGAATTTTCTCTGATTAGAACTTGTGGGTTGGGACTTGCTGTCCTCCCTGTGGGAGGGGCCAGCTGCCCCTCTGCCGGGCAGGGGGAAACGGTTTGCAACAGTTTCCACGGTTAAGAACTATATTTCAAACATGCCAATCCTCCCGATCTCTGTGTCTCACCAGCTGCCCGTCCACTCTAATAGTTTACACGGGGAAAGATCCAGAGCTCCCACCCTCTCACCTGCTGACCAGGGAGAGATGGGCTACGAGACCGTCTCTGCTGCCATCTTCCAGCACTTGCCCTGTTTATTTATTTTTTAATTTCAGGTTAATATAAGGGTACAAACAACTGCATCACAATATTTGAATTTATTAAGTAGAGTCCCTCTTGTAGTTATGTTCTCCAGGCAATAGGTGTAAGGCTTTGAAAATGTTTCCTATTATCTAAATCCAGTATTTTGTTTGTAAATATATTAGTTTCAGTCAAACACTGGTTGAAATCATACTATATTCAATGATTTTTAAAACTTATACTTTATTTTTTTATTTTATTTTATTTTTTTTGAGACAGAGCCTCAAGCTATCACCCTGGATAGAGTGCCCTGGCATCACAGCTCACAGCAACCTCCAATTCCTGGGCTCGAGCGAGTCTCCTGCCTCTGCCTCCCAAATAGCTGGGACTATAGGCACCCGCCACAACACCCAGCCATTTTTTAGTTGAAGCCCTCATTGTTGTTTGGTGGGCCCAGGCTGGATTCAAACCCGCCAACTCAGGTGTACGTGGCTGGTGCCTTAGCCTGTTGAGCCGCAAGTGCTGAGCCCTTATACTTTATTTTTAATAATAAAATCCATTAATAGAATGACCCCAAATTTCTAAATATATGACTTGTATTTTGAAGTAATATTAATAATTTTTATTTATTTTTTTTAAAGATAATGTATCTCACAGAAGAGAAAAATGCAATTCAAGGTGGGAGGCAGGGGAATGAGGGAGCAGGAGGAGGGAAGTGGGATGGGGATTATGATATGTGGCACACCTCTTGGGGGTAGGACACATTTATAAGAGTGACTTTACCTAACAAATGCAAACAGTGTAACCTAATTCTTTCTACTCTCACTGAACCTGAACCAATAAGTAAAAATATATATATAATGTATCTCAATTTTGAGTTTTAATGTGAGGTAAATAAGGAATGTGAAATAATGCTTTGTTCCTTCACATCCATGGAATTATATTTTAGTTTAGAAAATTTGCCTTTAGCATTTATATTTGGCAAATAGAAAGTTTTAAATTTACATTATTCTGATTATTTTTTTATTCCCAAACTTCTAGTGGCAATGAATTTTTAATTAAGGAAAACATTAGAGGAATTTAAAGTTTTTAAAGGAAATAAAGGAAAAGAAAAAGTTGGTGTATATAGTGAACCTGCTTCCTTGGAACAGAGATTATAAACTGGAACTATGATGCATATATACTCTTTTGTATAGATTGTATCTTTTTCTTTTTTATTTGTTATCACAATTTCTGATGATATATAGTAGCTTCTAATTATATGGGGGCTGACTCCATAAACTGTAGATCACTCAGCTTCCTGCCTTTCAAACTATCCCTGTCATACAATTTATGTAGCTACTCTACCTTTCTTATCTACGCACTTATTAACATTTTTGTTCTAGGGATCTGCTTAGAATTTTAGACTTTCATTTATTTCAGTTTTGTTTATTATTTGGAGAATGGAGCTCATCTAGGTGGTATAATTCCTCTTGCTTTATAGTTGTTCCTAATTTTCTTCAGTAAGCTTATATTATTTTTGTGTTGCAAAGTTTTGAGGGTATTAAAAATCCTCTCAGATTCCAGGATAAATTACAAAGAGAAGAAAGAGAGTAGGAAGAAAGAGTTTAGAAAAATGGCTATGGAGAGACATTTTGGTAGCAAAAGAATGAGAACCAAAGAAAAGGGGAAACCCATAAATTTTTGTATTCTTATTATGTCAGAATTGACCAAATAACAGAGGAATGGGAGAATGAAGACGGAGTGAGAATCAAACAAATCTTTTTTTTGTCCTGCCAAATCCCTTTAGATTGATTAGCTAGACTAATAAATTGGAGTCTGTTTTGTTTTGTCTTCCACCTGCCTCTGATAGAAGGTTAAGATGTGTTAAACTTTTTTTTGTGGCCTAACATGCGGTCTATCTTGGAAAATGTTCTATATGCTGATGAAAAGAATGTATATTATGTAGTTGTTGGTAGAATATTATGTAAATATCTGTTAGGTCCATTTGTTTTAAACTCCAATTTAAGTCCAATATTTCTTTGTTGATTTTCTGTCTTGATATTTCTAGTGTTGTGAGTGGGGTATTGAAGTATTATTGTGTATTTCTTTCTTTAGGAATAGTAATACTTGCTTTGTGAATCTGGGTGCTCCAATGTCAGGGGGATATATATATATATATTTTTTTTTTCTTTTTTTTCTTTTCTTTTTTTTTTGAGACAGAGTCTCAAGCTATCATCCTGGGAGGAGTGCTATGGCATCATAGCTCACAGCAACCTCAAACTCTTGGGCTTAAGCCATTCTTTTGCCTCTGCCTCCCACGTAGCTGGGACTACAGGTGCCTACCAAAACACTGGGTATTTTTTAGATGTAGTTGTCATTGTTGTTTGGCAGGTCCGGGTTGGATTTGAATCCACCAGCTCTGGTGTATGTGGCTGGCACCTTTGCCATTGAGCTACAGGTGCTGAGCCTGGGTGTATATATTTTGGATAGCTATATCCCCTTGTAGAACTGATCCCTTTTATTATATAATGACTTCTTAAAAGAACTTTTTTGATTTAAAGTCTGTTTTAACTAATCTAAAGCATAGCTAGTCCTACTTCCTTTTGGTTTACATTTTCATGGAATATCTTCTTCCATCCCTTCCTGTTTGGTCTATATAGGTCTTTATAGGTCAGGTGAGCTTATAATGAGCATATTTTCAATCATATTTTTGTTTATTCTTTCTGCCAATCTATGGCTTTTAAATGGAACTTTTAATCCATTTATTTTGAAGGTCAATACTGATGTGTGAGGTTTTGTTTCTGTTATATTGTTAATTGTTTTCTAAGGCCTTTGTTTCTTTTTTTTTGCTGTCTTTTCATCTTTGTGGTTTGGTGAAATTGCCATGTTGCCTTTTGATTCCTTCTCTTCTTCCTTTGTCTTCTTGTTATATAAGACACAGGGATTTTATATTTTCTTGTTTTTTCTTGAAGGTGAATATGGACTTTTCCTTTCCATGTTTATGACCCCTGTTAGCATTTCCTAAAGGGCTTGTTTAGTGGCAATGAATTCTCTCCACATTTGATTGTCTGAGAAAGATTTTATTTTTTCTTCATTTTAAAGGTTATTTTGGCAGGGTTTCAGATTCTTGGCTAAAAGTTGTGCTTTTCAACACTTAGAAAATGCCATCTAACTCTCTTCTGGCCTGTAACATTTCTGTCCAGATGTCAGCTGTCTGAGGGATTTCCTAATAGGTGACTAGACACTTTTCATTGCTAATTTTAAAATTATTTCTTTCACTTTGACTTTAGACATTCTGAATAGAATATGCTTGTGTGAAGCCCCTTTGTGCAGTGCATTTGCCTGAGGATCACAGGACCTCCTGTATCTGGATGTCTAATTCTATTGCTAGACTTGGGACGTTTTCATTTATTATTTCATCAAATAGTTTTCCTAGACATTTTTGAACTCTCTTCAGTCTTAGAAATACATGTAATTCATAAATTAAGACATTTTGTATGGTCTCAAAGGTTTTAATGGCTTTGTTTTTTCTTTTTTATTCATTTTCCTTATTTTTGTCAGACACAATTATTTCAAAATACCTGTCTTCAAGTTATGAGATTCTTTCTTCTGCTTGGTATAGTCTATTCTTCAAGATTTTGAATGTATTTTGTATTTCACTGAATGAATTTTTCAGCTCCAAAATTCTTTTTGATTGTTATTTTTTTTTAAGGTATCTTTCTCCTTATCAAATTTCTTATTCATATCCAACAGTGATTTTCTGAGTTCTTTATAATGGTTTTCAGATTTCTTTTGCACCACAGTGACCTTCTTTAAAATCAATATTTTAAATTTTTATCTGGCATTTTGAGGAATTCTTTTTGATTGTGATCTATTGTTGGACAATTGACAGTTGCTATGGTCCTTTGCAGTGTCATGTTCCCTTCTGTTTTTATGTTTTCTGTGTCCTTCTGTTGACATCTATGAATCCAGAATAGCAGTTGCTTTTGTTTGAAACAATTCCAGTTGTTTGAAATTGCTTTCATAGGGAGAATTTTTTCAAGAAGTATACATATTGTGGGTTGTGTCAGAAACTGGCTATGATTTTGAATGTATATATTAATAGGATCTTTGATTTCATTGGCAGTATACAGGGTCAGTGATATTGGTGATTTTCTCAGTGCCTTAGTTGTTAATAGTTGAGGCTGTGGTGAAATTTTGGTGGAGACATGGACACCAGTGGAGTGAGTCTGTGCCTTGGTAGTGACATCAGTGAGCTGAATGTACCTGTTTTTAGGCCTCAGAGCATCTAATGCTTATACCAGTGTTAGTTTCATCAGCACCTGAAACATTTCTAAGAAAGAATATGTTAGGCCATAAAATACATTTATTCAAATTCAAATCATATCAAGTATCTTCTCTAATCATAGTGGAATGAAGCTAGAAATCAATATAAAAGGCAACTTCAGAAACTATACAAATACACAGAAATTAAATGTTGCACTCCTAAATGAATACTAAATCAGTGAAGAAATTAAGATAGAACTTAAAATTTTTGTGAAAGAAATGAAAATAGAAACACAACATTTGATATTGGTACTGTCCCAGTACTTTTGTATTGCTGTAGAGAAATATCTAAGGCTGGAAGATAGATATAGAGAAGAGATTGATTTGATTAATGGGTCTGCAGGCTCTCCAAGAAATAATGCTGGTATCAGCTTAGCTTCTGGTGAGTGCCTGCACAGGAGAAATGGTGTGCAGAGATCACATGATGAGAGGAGAAGCAAGAGACAGAGGAAGGGGATTGAAGGCCCTTTTACTCCCCTTGACAACTGGCCTGAACCAGTTGTCAAGGGGAGTAAGAGAATTCACTCATTCCCATGAAAATGTCACCACGCCTTTCATCAGGGATCTGCTCTCCCATGACGCAGATACCTCTTACTAGGCTTCACCTCTAACATTAGGGATCACATTTCCACATGAAACTTGGCAGGGCCAAGGAAACCATTTCTCTTCCAAAAAATTGAAGAGGATAGAGCACTTCTAAATCCATTTTACAAGGCCAGCATTACCCTGATACCAAAGGATGCTACAAGAAAATTGCAGCCTAGTATTCCTTATAAATATTGATGGACAAATGCTCTACAGAATACTTTCAAACTGAATTCTAGTGCATGTTAAAGAATCATACCTCATGATTAAGTAGTATTTGTTTCTGCAATGCAAGGATGATTCAACAAATGCAAATAAAAAATGTGATACACCACATTCACAGAAGGAAGGACAAAAATCATACAATCATGTCCAAGCATTTGATAAGTTCCACATCCTTTCATGATAAAAACAACAAATTAAATATAGAAGGAATGTATTTCAATGTAATAGAAGGCATATATAGCAAACTCACAGGTAACATTATGCTCATTGAAAAATCTGAAAGTTTTCCCTCTATGACCAGCAAAAATGCTAAGATGTATGCTCTTGCTGCTTCTAATCAACATAGTCCTAAAAGTTCTAGCCAGAGCAATAAAAACAAAAGACATAAAAGTCAGAAGGGAAGAAACAAAATTGTGTCTTTGCAGATGATATAATTGTATATATAGAAAACCTTGAAGACTCCACAAAAACTATTAAAAGTAATAAGCTCGATAATGTTTGGGGGTATAAGAACACCATAAAAATCCATGTGTTTTATACACTAAAAACAACTTATCCAAAAAAGAAATTATGCAAATATAATCCCTTTCACAATAATTTAAAAAAGAATAACATTGTTAAGAATAAATTTAACCAATGAGATGAAAGATATGTATACTGAAAACAATCAGACATTGGTGAAGAAATTGAAAAAGACATAATGGAAAGATATTTCACGTTCATGGATGGATAGAATTAATATTGTTAAAGTGTCCATATTACATAAATCAACCTATAGATTTAATACTATCCCTATTAAAGTTCCAATGACATTTTCTGCAGAAAGACAAAAAGTAATCATACAATTGGCCTGCCAAAAAATCCTGGAAATACAAAAACAATCTTGATCAAGAAAAACAAAGCTCACACTCTGTTTTCAAATTATATTATACAATTATAGTAATCAACATTATGGTACTTGCACACAAATAGACAGACAAATGGAAAGAGTATAGAGTCCAGAAATAAAGCAATTCTTTACAATCAACTAATCTTCAACAAAGATTTACGTATATTTATTATATATTCCCAGTAATATACAATTGGGAAAGGATAGTGTCTTTAATAAAAGTTGTTGGTAAAACTGGATATACACATGAAAAGAGTGACATTGGATCCTTATCTTATATCATACATAAAAATCATCTCCAATGGATTAAAAATTTAAACTAGTTTAGAAATTAGTCTTATGTAAAACTTCTAGAAGAAATCATAGGGAAAAAGTTCCATGACGTTAGTTTTGGTGATGTTTATTGGATATAACACCCCAAATATAGGCAACAGAAGCAAAAATACACAGTGAGACTTCAAAGTCAAAAGTTCATGTACCACAAAGGAAATGATCAACAAAATGAAGGCAGCAAACGGAATGGGAGAAAATATTTGCAGATCTGGTAAGTGGATAATACTAAAAATATTTTGAACTCATTCACGTTAAAAACGGGCAAATGGCCCAAACAGACATTTTTCTAGTGAGGACACAATGGCCAACAAATATATTAGTCAACATCACTAATTCTCAGGCAAAGAGCACAATGAGATATTATCTCACACTTGTTAGGAAGGTTGTTATTGAAAAGATAAGAGATGACCAGTGTTGGTGACTAAGAAATCCTTTTGCATTATTGGTTGAAATATAAAATGGTATAGCTATTATGGAAAATATGAATTTTCCTCAAAATGTTAAAAATAGAACTATCATATGATGTAGCAATCCCACTTTGAGGTATACAGCCAAAGGAAATAAAATCACCTCTAGAAGAGATATGTGCATTCCTGTGTTCATTGTAGTGTCATCTATAATAGGTAAGATATGTAAACAATCTACATATCTGTCAAAAGATGAATGGATATAGAAAATGTGGAGTATGTTTATATACATATTTAAAAACATATACACATTGGAATATTATTCAGTCTTAACAAGAAAGGTAATTCGTTTGTGACAACATGAATGAACCTGAAGGACATTATGCTGAGTGAAATAAGACAGACAAATGCTGCATGATCTCACTTATACATAGAATCTGAGAACTGAACTCGTAGAAACAGAGAGAATGGGTGCCAGGGCTAGGGAAAGCAGAAAATGGGTAGATGTTGGTGAAAAGGTCCAAACTTGCACTTACAAGATAAATAAATTTTGGTGATCTAAGGTACTCATGGTGGTTATGGTTAATAATAATATATTTTTGAAATTTGCCAAGAAAATTGATCTTAAGTATTCTCACCACATATACAATATAGGAAATATGAGAAGTGACGGATATGTTAATTAGCTTGCTTATAGTAGTCATTTCACAATGTATATATTGTGAACTATATATAAATATATATTTACAATTATATTCATATATTTATATTTATACATATAAATATATATATATATATACACACACAATGTATATATTACTCAATATTGTTGAGTGGGACTATGAAGGATGGTGTGAAGTGGACTTCTTTTTCTCTTACTTTATATTTCAAAGTTTTAGAATAAGAATATTATTTATAATGCAGGACTGTAGTGATGGGAAAGAAAAACAGAATGATGCCTGACTGTACCAAAGATACAGGAATAGCAGCCAGTAATATGTGTGATATATGTATAGATCTTAGGTCTCTGAACAGATAGTAGAGGAGGATATGATCTCTTCTCTCATTTTATGCTAATTGATATCATGTTTTCAGGGAAAGCATTCATACCAATTTTTCTTGCTATTAGGATGATACATCTGAAGTTATCAGATATTCCTCTTGTTTACTTTTGTGTTTGTTTCAATATGCGTTTATTTTATTGTGTTTTCTATATTTTTAAATATTTATCCTGAATACCCTGGCAAAATTTGGAGAGGTTGCTTGAGAGATGTGATTGAGAGGGTTTTCTAAGCCAAGGTCATGACCTTTTTTTTTCTTTCCTTCATGCTTGTCTTAGTTATCATAAGTTTATTTGGCTTTCTTTTTTATTGTATGAGAATTAATGTGGACTATAAATTTTAGAGATTAGAAATTTAGTTTTCTTGAGGCAGTTTTTATATTTATGGTATTAACAGTATTTATGTTCAATAAAGCCAGAATTTGGGATTGGAAAATTTACATTTTATTTAGTATATCAAATTAGAGATTTCTGATAATTATAACAAAGGCATTTTAAAATTATTTAATAAATACCAAAAAGAATTAACTGACTTTACAGAATGCCTTTTAAAAGGTTAAAATAAGTTTTTATTTTAGTATGACAGTTATTCAATAATATTAATAAATGATATAGCTTTAAACTGAGTTTTTTATGTTTAATAAAAATTGTTGTTTAATTATATTTGACCTGTAATCAAACATATCTTTGTACATTTTGTCATTTGAAGCAGATACACTGATATTTATTTAAACTGCATAATCCATAGCCCATAATCTTTACTACTGGTAGACTCTAACTCCAGTGCTTAGGAAAGACTATAAATTTTTTTATTATGCTTATAAATCAATCTAAGATAGTGTAGCATTTAAAAACAGCATCACTTATGTGGCATTTTGTTTATACTATTCTAAGATGAAATTTTTTTAACATTATAAAATATATTTCTTTCAAGTAGTATTTGTAGTTTCTTAGAAATAATTCAAGTTATTACCCAAATATCTAAGCTATTAAGAACTTTCTATTTATAATGAGGTGAAATAATAACTGAAATTTAAGTATTATCACCTATGTGTCTGACACTCTTGTTTTTTTTTTTTGTTTTTTTTTTTGAGACAGATCCTCAAGCTGTCACCCTGGATAGAGTGCTGTGGCATCACAGCTCATAGCAACCTCCAATTCCTGGGCTCAAGCGAGTCTCTTGCCTTTGCCTCCCAAGTAGCTGGGACTACAGGCGCCCCCCACAACGCCCGGCCATTTTTTGGTTGTAGCGGACGTTGTTTGGTGGGCCGGGCTGGATTTGAACCTGCCAGCTCAGGTGTATGTGGCTGGCGCCTTAGCCCGTTGAGCCACAGGCACTGAGCTGACACTCTCGTGTTATACATATATTATTTCATCTAATCTTTACAACCCGAGGAGGGAAGACAATTATTATTACCATTATACTCATTTCATGGATGAGAAACTTGAGATGTATAATTTGCTTCTGATCATATAGCCAGCAAAGAAGCTGAGTCAGGGCTTGAAAACTGTCAGCACAGCTTCAGAGTCCATAATCTTTACTACTGGTAGACTCTAATTCCAGTGCTTAGGAAAGACTATAAATTTTTTTGTCATGCTTATAAATCAATCTAAGATAGTGTAGTATTTAAAAATAGCATCACTTATGTGGCATTTTGTTTATACTATGATATAGGGGAAACGGTATATCAAATTTTTTAGGAGAAGTAAGGATATTCACCTTTCTAGTTTAGATAATTATTTTCTTTGTCTTTGTGAAGTTAACAAATATTTTAATTTTTTTATGGGATTTTCTCGTTTATTGTGTGAAAACATTTGTGTTGTGCACTTAGTAGGTTTCACCTGTCCCTTCTAAGATGCACCATAGTGTGATCCCACCATTTACCCTTTCTCCACCCACTCTCCTCCTCCCCTTCCCTTCTTCAGCCCTTTCCCATCTTCATGTGCTATAATTGGGTTATAGCCTTCATATGAAAGCTATAAATTAGCTTCATAAGTAGGGCTGTATACATTGGATACTTTATCTTCCATTCTTGAGATACTATGCTAAGAAGTATGTGTTCCAGCTCCATCCATGTAAATATGAAAGAGGTATTTTAATGTTTTTAGATGGCTATAGTCTTAAATAAGTGGAAAAAATTACCTATGGATAATAGCACCCTTAGAGACTTTTCATGTAATGTCTTATTCTGCTTGTTGTGTTTCTTCATTTAATCAACAAACATTTAGTGTTACTGAGAAATGTGCTGTTAAATTTAACACCAAATATATCTAACTTGCATGATTCTTTAGTGTTATATAAGAACTATAAATCTGGAAGAAGATGGAATACTTAAAATACATTTCATTCATTAGAAAAGGTATTTGTAGGAATATCTGGGGAAAGTATTTAGGATTCCTATATTTTGGATGTACAGTTTGCCTTTTGCTACTGACTTCTACAATCTATGTGTTATAAAATGGAAAACATAGTTCTTCTGAGGATATAGTTAACATTATTAGAGCTTCCTACCTTTTTCTATGCCTAGAAAATCTTCTTTTCTTATTGTTTCCTATCTCCTTTGTCTTAATCACCTTGTTTTTGCTCTTTTCTCTGTATCTTCTTCATAGTGTATTTCTATTATCACCTTAACTCTTCTCTGTCCAGATATAAACCATAAATATTTTTGAAGTAGATAATGGAATGCCAGTATATTTATAACTTACAAGAAGCAAGAATGGATCATTGTGCCCCCTCTTAGCCTTGCTGTAGTGGAGACAGCTTCTAAGTATGAATAGCTCATCTCACTGGCAATCTCATAGGAAGAGGAATATAGAGAAATCCCTCCTTCACAAAGACTTTTAACATAAATCCTGGTAGGAGAGGGGTAAATGAGTGGGTGAGGTTCCCGAGGATGTCTTAAGATTAACAATAAGGTTGCGAATATAACTCAGTAATTCTGACTTCAAATTCTGTGGTATTCCAGTAGCACTGCTTTGAAAGAATCCCTATTTTTATAAAAGATTTGGTTCTTTCCATACTGAAAATAAGCAGATAACAGTATTCACTTGATTTTAAAAAAATAAGAACTTAACAAATTGATTGGAATCTTACTCATAGACATCTCTGGGGTTAATAGACAATTTTCTCATCTCTGCCATTGAAATTCACACAACCCTCACAGCTCACATTCAAATTTTACATCTAAGCACATCACGATGATTTTTAATAACTTATCCAAATCTGTCCAACTGGTGCTGGGAGTCATTGTGTCCTTTTAAAGAATCACTTTCTTCCTTTTTCACTCAACATTACAAAAGTATTAACTTTATGGTTAAAAGTAAAATTCTGAAAAAAAAAATTCATGTCAATTAGGGATACAATAATTGGTGATAATTTTAGCTTTTTGTGTCTCTGTGTAGCATTAGCCTTTGCAGGAAGAGAAAGGTTATATAAGCCATTTCTGTTCATGTGTTTTACTTTAATTTGCTGAGATATAGTTTTTTTTTCCTGTAAAGCCAATGTCAAAGGTGATTATGAAAAATCAAGCATTAACAGTAAAAGTCTACTTTTTTGATAGCCTAGAGAGGAAAATGCATGTCCCATCAAATATTAATCAAACTTAACTACCTGGAGATAACACTATAATAATTCTGTGAAAGTTAATTTTTGATCATTGTGGGAATGGATATATTTATACTTCTACATCATTACTGAGATTATAAATTATATCTATCTTTATTAGAAATAAAACTTCTTTTGGGAAAGGAATATTTGAAAAATATTTAGAAAGCATACATTTAATATGGAACTGTTCATATGTGAGGCAGATTTAAGCACTGTATGGATTGAAAATACAGTAGAACCTCTACAGATGAGGTCCTCTTCCCTACATCGTTGACCGCCTCCCTACACTGACCACCCCCTTAATTGACCTAATTATCATAGACCAGACACGCACCATATGTTTGCATTGGTACAGTAGGCCTAGTTCCTTATGTTGACCACCTCCATGTTTTCCAATTTGTTACAGATGCTTGGGTGGTCAAATTACAGAGTTTCTACTGAACTTTAAAGGAATAGTTTCATCCTAACTGTTAGGGAGAAATTCTGCAATAAAGCTAACCATAGGAGGAAAGGCTTTGAGGTGGAAAGAGATACTGAAAGATTCATTTACTCATTCATTAACTCATATATTCACTCACTGATTTCAAAATACTCACTGACTACATACTATGTGCAAAGACACATTACATGACTGGAAATAAAATGATGTGCAAAATAGAGGCTTTCTGAATGCTCAAGTAGCTTACCTTTTCTACAGAGATGGTTGATATTAAACAAACAAAGACTTGTGAGTGTAATAACTACCATAAAGTTAAGAGCCATGAATTCTGAAGAGCTTATCAGAACTGAAAGAGCTAAGGAATTCAGGAAATATTGCAATACAAAAGATGAGGAACATTTAGAGAATAAAGTCAAAAAGCTTTAGTCCAGGATCCTTGATAGTACCTGAAATGAGTTAACTTTTTATAGTCCCAAAGCCCTCAAAGGCAGAGAGCAATTAAGAGTGAGATTATTTATTTCCCACCTAATATTCATTTTTTCTTCTTTGCTAACAGAACCTAATTTTATTTAGAAGAACAATGTACCCAGATAAAGCAACTACTTTTTTCAGGTTCTTGTAGCCAGCTGTAGGGTGGTTATTTGACAAGTTTTCATCAATGCATAGAAAGCACAAGTTACAAGATCGAGTTTCTAGAAAAGTCCCTTAGAGAAGGATGTTATATGTGTTAAACATTTTTTGCCTTTTACCCTTTCCTTTCTTCAATTTTGAAATGAAAATCTTATGACAGGAGCTATGGTTAATATCCTAAGAATATGAGGAATGGGCACAAAAATAGAGAGGTAGATGTATGGAACAGAATTGAAAACCAAGAGATGAACCCACTAATTGTCATTTGATCTTTGATAAACCTATCAAAAATGTAAATTGGGGGAAAGATTCCCTATTTAACAAATGGTTCTAGGT